>DWAP01005326.1:0-10234 GCA_018230625.1 Heliconius eleuchia | reverse complement strand
ACGACATAAAATCAAAAGTGTAATCACTACTTAGAATACGATCAAGTCTATGATTAAATGGTTCGTTGCACTCGTGTGTATAGTAATTAAGAATTTTCGCATCATATTTCGACCACGGGCAATCCGTATTAGGAGCAATTGGACTAATGGGCTCAATTGGATACACTTGATTAGTTAAGGCGTCTTAAATGTAGCATGTCGTTGAAGTGCTGTCATGATTATGTTTTTAGAATGAAATTGGTTGAAATGCTTGTATGGTGATACAATGGCTGGATGATATCATGGTACTATTTTGAAAGTTTTGTTTTATATAACGTCTCGTCTAGTTTAAAGCTTAGGTATACTTCCTATTGCTGTTTATTCGTTGCTATTGGGTTGTTCTCCTTTCAAATTATTTAATATATTCTGGTTTTAGTGAGCTAGTTGTAAATAACCTACATAGAAATATATATATTATTTACTTTTAGAGGTCTGTAGATAAAATATGTATATTTAATATATTCAGATATACTTATATTAAATAAATATAATTGTAGTCAGTCGTGACGCAGGGGCCCAAAGTATGACTGTAAAAGTTACAGGTTGAGGGTTTGATCCTTGCTCGAGGAAATGGTTTATTTATTTTATTTTATATTTTCGTTTCTTCACTCTGGTGTCAAGGCAAAGTGTGGCGTTGACTTCCGTCATTCAAAACGCAATGCCTCCAGTATTCGATGGAAAGTAGGTAACGGTGTGTCTCAACACTAGGTTTCCCCCTGCCTACCGTGCTGTGTGGATATATCGTGAAGCTGATTTGTTTAATTTTTATTTATTTATATTAAAATATACTTTTTATGAAGGATAATATATTCTCTAAAGTCAAACACAAGAGAAAATTATCACGTCAACGAGCTGGAAAGCGTTGAATGTGATTGATTACCGTTTTACAGGCACTTGATGGCTGTTTTATTCGATACGGTGAAATGGCAAAATTAAGTCTTAGATATATGTATCACTTTCATAAATTATTAAGTTGTTTCAACGGAAAATGGGGAACGGAGTGTCTTAACACTAGGTTCGCTCTGCCTGCCCTGCAATATGCGGGATACAGCGTGAAGCTGCTTAAGTCGTTTGCATTGCATTTCAATTTAGGAATTTGGATATTTTAATTTGTTGGTTTAATTAGATAATGTGCAGCTTTAACTTTACCAGCTAACTAGAAATTTCCTATAGAAAAATTTAAAAAAGCCTTAATACAAATCTATATTTTTTTAATAGTTAAATATATGATAGTTAAAATATTATTACTGTTTCGTACGTTTTATAATATTCGTAAATTTCCTTATAACGTTCATAATACGGGTAATTTAAGAATATGTAATCGTAACATATTAGACCGTATGATAATTTAAATAATCTATTTCCGTTTATTTATAATATTTACTCCACATCCTTAATTCTGGTTTTTATTTAGTAATATTCGTTTCTACCGATTTAAATGTAAATCTAACGTTATCAAACCTCATCAGAATATTATTGGAATATAATATACAGCCTATAAATAATTGGATATGGTGCTTCACGACATCATATGGTGTTCATAAGTTCATAGACGAGTGAGTTTGGAAGTGCATTCGCCCAGAACCTTAAATCTGTGTGTATATTTTAAGAATTTCTATTGAAAATTTGACGTTTTATTTATCGATTTTGTCCGTATTTAATGTATCTAAGATTTCTAATGTGAAAAATTATGGATCAAAGTGTAAAAAAATATATTCAGATAGTTTCTCAATCAAAAAACATTTTCTTTTTGTATTCAAATTTGTAGTCGGTTTAATCAAATTATTCTATTAGGAGGATATTTAAAAGGCTGATCATTCCAAAATTCCACTTCTATGTCGAGGAATGACGCTCGCTGTCATCTTTGTAACATTAAGAACTTTACACCTCGCTAAGAGTGTCGTTGTGAGTGTGTCACGCGTGTCGGATCTGAGGTGTATGCTCAATGATCTGGCAACATGTGATATAGACGACGATAACGCTCCAAATAGCTTCTTTTAAACATTTATTTTCAGCTCAGCTTTTATAAGAAGCTTTTGATTATTTATTACTTCAACTATTTTGAATTGGACTCATAACATAGGATTTAAAAAAAAAATGGATGTAAAAATATAATAAAAAACATCTATCTGCGTAGTGTGTGGATCTAAGATATTTTTTCGAATTTTTGGTCGTATATTTCTATTTAGGACATGTCCTGTTGCATTGAATTCAAAGGGACGTTTTCAATCCGAATATTTGATCGAACTGTAAATTCTTTGTTTGAAAGCCAATTCGAGGAATCTAACATTAGAAAAAATCAAATCAGCTTCACGCTGTATCCCGCACACAGCAGTATAGGCAGAGGGAATTTAGTGTTAAGACACTCCGTTCTCCACTTTCTGCCGCATTCTGGAGACATTGTGTGTTGAGTGGCAGAACTCAATGCCGCGCTTTGCCTCGACACCAGAGAGAAGACATGCAAATATAAACTTAAGTAAATATTTCTTCTCCTCAAGCGGGGATCGAACCCACAACCAGTCGATTTTACAGTCACATTTTGCGCCCCTGCGCCACGATCGGTCTTGATATAATAGATCGGTATAATAAATTAAATATTATAACACATTTTTATTAAAAATATACCAAGTAATACAATCCCATACAAAACGAAATAACGACCGCTATACTAACAATATCATACCACAAAACTTAATACCAGCACTGGGAATTTAAAATTATGTGACCTTTGAATCTAATCAAATTTCATGGCGTTTTAGATAGAAGGGAATTGCGAATGTAAATATTATGAATGTCATTGAAAACCACAGGCTTTCAATTTGTAAATATTAATAATGATGTGGACTGCGCTGTAAAAGCTATATATAAACATGCTTTAATTATCAAAATTGTTTATAATGATATAGATTTTGGGTTAAATTTACATTAACTAATTGCTTGTAGCTTATAATATACATATAATTATTAAAGTTGGTATTGGCATTTGTTTAGGTACTTGAGCTATGGAGGGAAATATATAGATTGTTCATAGATAGATGAAAATTAGTTTTTAGGGTTCCGTACGTTAGAAATTAAAACGGACTGTCGCTCTGTAAAAGATCATTTATCTCAAGTCTCCCACCACAAATAGCCGTACAATCAATTAATGCATCGTTTTTTATGCATTAATATGAAATATAGCTATGAAATACAAATAAAGGAAAAATTTTAAAAGTGTAAATTTGTATAAGTATGTCATAAAATAAATCATTACAAACTTATATTTGTAGTTTATTATACATGAAATGATTGCATATGCTCGCAATTTTAAGTATGTCAAATTTTATAAGTTGTAATTCAAATTGATCTAGATACCTGAAATTGGTGCAGAAGCCCTAGTAGGTGAGTCCGACTCGCACTTAACTTATTTTTTTCTTTTATAATAGTCTGAATGTTGTCCAAGATAACATTTATTCTATGTTCATATAAATCCTTTTTCTAATATCATGCAAAATATTTCCAAATACAACTTTTATATGAAATAAAATATCCATGATGTATATGTACCTACATATTATGTATATATCTAAATTAAGATACCTATAACAAAATTTTGTATATATAATTAAACCTATACGTACTATGGTTACTTATTCGTAATTTATCCTCAATGCAGTTAATCTTGTACAAAAACCAAAAATTCAAATCGATAGCTGAAATCTGTATGAAAGAATTCATTTCGCGCTCGATGTCCAGCATATTGTATAGTAAAATTGCAATGTTGCACTAATAAAGAGCACGCTAGTGCTATCGAAACTGGGAATTTGGTTATGTTCTACATTTTTATACAGCTATATATGTAAAATTCAAATTTATATTTGGAACAGAAAAAAAATATATATTGATCTCCAAAATGATAGTATGTATTGAATATGTATTTTTATTGATTTTTTTGTGAATGGAAACGACGGATGAAAATTATAATAAATTAGACTCAAAACGATTTTGTATACTTACCTTTTAATTAATTACCTTTTAATTGTAGGATTCCGTATATTTTAAGAAAAAAAGAAGTGTTTTTTTTTTCCTTAAAATATAAGATCAATTTGTTGTACGTCCATCCATCTGTCTGTCTGTTTACCTGTATGTCGGTCTACTTATCTGTGTGTCAAGAGCCTTTATCTCAGAAACGCTTGGAGATATCCGGTTGAAATTCAATCCATATATTCAGATCCATGTTCCTTTTGATATACTGAAAAATTCTAATATCAAAGGGCAAGTTAGTAAGTCTCCAGACAGTCTTAACTACATATTAGACTATTATTCCTTAAAATCTGAGCTTTGCTAAAATGACGTAGTTCTGGAGGTTCTGGGATCTCAGTCTACTAGCGACACACATGCAGCTTAGCCAGCTTCAACTACACGATTATTCATTTAATTAACTGAATTACGTAGCGCAAGTTATATTAATGATATCTAATAGAAGCTGAAAAAAATTGTATTTGTGTTTTTATTTGATTTAATTTGGAACAGACATTAGTATAGTATTTTGTTAGTAGAATAATCGTGCCCTATTTTGATACAAAGAGAAATCATACAGAATATATCACAGGACATATTGTATAACGTAGGTGACCTATTTTTTTATCTTTAATTAAAAAATATTTTCATCGTGTTATTTAATTATAAAGGATGTTTTTTTATTATAGATCTATATTATATATGTCAATACTTTTGTACATTGTGTATAATGTCTATAGGACTGATTTATGACTTACATATTACCCATATCTATCGTTCTGGTTTCCAAAGTTATGCACATTTCACGTTCATTGGTGATTGCGGGTACAGATACAAATAAAAGTTGCTTCCAACAAAATCCCACAGAGATCTAACTTTAAAAAAGTTTAACTTTTTGAGCTAACTCGTTGTTAATGCGATTGGGATTTGAATTTTTTAAATTTCGATATTCCAAAGGCCGTCATGGCGCAGATCTGATTGTAAAAGCGATAGTTGTGGGTTTTTTTCCCATAAGCAAAAATGAGCTATTTTTATTTCCCCGCTCTGTGCCAGAGTGTCTAAATACTATTCCCTACTCTAAATAATATAAATATATTAATTTTATTACGGAGAATTTTGAGTAATTAGTACCTAATGCACAATATAACGAAATGAATTATAAATTCAGTGGTATATTACTTGTGCTCCTGCGCCACAGCAGGCCTCATAGCTAACTTTATTTTTTTGACTAGAATGGATTTTATAGAAAGGTGAAGGATGAATTGTAAATTCAGGGGTATTTACAATTCATCCTTCACCTTTCTATAAAATCCATTCTAGTCAAAAAAATAAAGTTAGCTATGAGGCCTGCTGTGGCGCAGGAGCACAAGCCTGCGACTGCAAGCGCGACAGTTTGTGAGTTCGATTCCTATTAGAAATAAAATATTTAGTAACGAGACAAAGCGTGGTGTTGAATTGTGCCTTTATGGGAGTGTATCTTAACACTAGATTCCCATGTTCCCTCTGTCTACCCTGCTGCGCGCTGAATGCAGCGTAAAGCTTATGAAAAAACGGTTAAGTACTTTGAAACTTATACTTTTAAAATGCTGTAGTATGTGTGCTGTATTAGTAATTTAAAAAAATATGTAGGCCATGGGACATTTATTTTCTACGAATTGCTTTACCAATATACCCATTAAAACTAATGCGTAAGTAAAAAAAATATAATAAATTATTAAATAAACACCACATGTTGAGAATCTCAGCTGGACTTGGATCAATTCAAGGATGACTAACGTATGAAATCTTAAATGTATCAACATAGTTTTTTTTGTGGGTCAACAGATGATAAAATTTATTGCTCTATTTTAAAATAAACACACAAGTGTCCCCAACACTTGTGTGTTTATTATTTTACAGAGTAGAGTAAAAACATGTAGTATCTTTCATAAAAATTATAAAAAGTCATAAATATATATATTTAATAGTATTAAATACATTTATCAAAAAACTTTGTTTTGTTCATTAAATCAAATCGGCTTCACATTGTATCCCGCACACATCACGTTACGCAGAGGGAATCTAGTAACACTAGATTCCCTCTGCGTAACGTGACACTCCGTTTCCCACTTGTGTATGGAGTGCTTTTCACCTTCTTAAAATAATTTCATAGATTGAGACTCCCTTTACTAATGAGTATTCCTATTTTCATCTGATTTTGTTGCACAATTTTGCAAATAGAATAATCTGTGTTGAAAATTGCGACGTGGACACGTAAAGGGAAAATAGTTGCACGAAGGAGTACGAGAGGAAATTACTGCGTATATTACTGTTTAGTATATAAAATATGTTTCATTGCGAATATATGACGTTAGTGTTATATATGAAGTAAACTTATTTTGACATGGAAAAAATCGTAATGTAGAATAATGATTAAGTTGATAAAAAATATATGTGTTAAATATAAAAAAAAGCAAAAAAATGGTGAAAGGGCATTGTGGGTTCGATGCCCATTTGAGGAAATGAATTATTATTTATTGTGCCCCTCGTTGTTTCCGCCATTCAACACGAACTGTGTCGAAAAATTCGGCGGAAAGTGATAAACGGAGTGTCTTAACACTAGTTTGCCTCTGCCTATCCTGCTATTGCGGCATACAGCGAAGCTAATAGTAATTGTTATTAATATAGATTAAATGAGTTAACATTTTCACTAATAACTATATAGATTTAGTTTGTAAATGAGAACAAATTTTACTTCGATATATATTTTGCGCGCATATTTTATTAACATTTAATTTAAATTATATATTTTATTAACATTTAATTTAAATTCGCTCTACTGAATTCTAAAGAAAAATGTCCATCATATTGTTATGATACTACGAATTCGCCATAAATCTAATGAATTGTATGGCATTCTATTCGAAATGCTCCTAATAGTAGCATGATAAAAACACATTTGCAACCTTTCGTGCTATTGCAAAAATTAAAGAAACATTATGCGATAGTATTTTTCAGAAAATTGCAGTTCACATGCAAATTTGAAATATCTGAACGAGCTATTAGGGAATAGCTTGAATATATTATGCCAAAAGAATAGCTTTGAGCCTCGTAATTGAAATACATATATTTATTGACAAAAAAAAATACTTTTTTTCTCCGTCTAGTAATAAATGGAAATGTAGGCAGAATGGAGTAATAGATCAGAAAATAAATAAATATATTTTACGAATTATAATTATTAATATATTTTTTGAGGCCGTATTTTCGTAGCGCAGGGGCACACAGTGTGACTGTAAAAGCGATTGGTTGTAGGTTCGATCCCCAATCGAGGGAACAAAATATTTATTTAAATGTATATTTCCATTTCTTCGCTCTGGTGTCAAGGCAAAGCGCGGCGTTAAGTTCCGTCACTCAACGTGTAAAACCTCCAGGATTCGGTGGAAAGTGGGGAACGGAGTGTCTTAACACTATAGTTCCCTCTGCGTACCCTGCTGTGTGCGGGATACAGCGTGAAGCTGATTAATATATTTTTTAGAACTAAAAAAAAAGTAAATTAAGTATGCGGGTTACAACTTAAATTTTAATATAATGTATTAATATTACTAAAATATTAAACATAAATAGCAATAAGTATAAATGTATTGATAGTTGCTTGTTCAATTTAATTAAACTCTATCTATCGTTCACAGTAATAAACTAAAGGAGCATTGTTCACACTTGATTACGGCAGTGACTATATTAAAATTAATGTACTTAGCCATAGAAATTCCAATTAAAATTCATAATCAGATAGACATAATGAGATTCTAAAATCTCATTTTAATTATATTAGTAAAATTAGAGTCATGCTGTATCCTGCACACAGCAGGGTAGGCCGAGGGAACCTTGTGTTAAGGCACTGCGTTCCTTACTTTCTGCCGCTTTCTGGAGGCATTGTGTGTTGAGTGGCAGAAAGCAACGCCGCGCTTTGCCTCGACACCAGAGCGAAGAAAAGGAAATATAAATTTAGGTAAATATTTCATCTCCTCGAGTGGGGATCGAACCCACAACCAGTCGGCTTTACAGTCATACTTTGTGCCGCTGTGCCACGACTGGCCTCGATTATATTATTAGTAATTTATATTAGTCTTCTAATTCATTCCAGTTGCAATAAAATTGTTATTATTTCAAATACTGTGCTCGTTGTAGCTTAGTCTTGGCCTCAAATGCATTAAAACAGCACAACTGCAGTATGATCTTAATGTGGTCCATTCCGTCGGGTCGATGACCGATAGCCGCTCCCAACGTCTCCGTGTGCACAGTTTGCAGTGTTTTGCTTATCAGTAGGTATAACGAACGCGGAAACTTACCTTATCATCTATCGAATCTTACCGTTAGAAAGGTAAATATATAAACGCAAAATGTTCATAATGTTGAATAGATACTAAGTTGTGGAGTCTAATAAAAAGTTAATTTGGTAATATATACCAGGTTGCAAAATTTTTTATATTTATTTTTTGAATTATTCAAATATTAATTTTTTTTTATATTTCTGATATGAAATCTTCCTACTTTATAAAAAAACACAAAGTTACAAAAAAAACAATAAGTTTTGATTAGGTATCAATACGTTGCCTCTTTAATTCTGTAATAACACGAGAAATACTAGTATATAGGAATAAAAATTATATTTTTTTTATTTAGATAATCAAATAGTAGGAACAAAAGGTGAGGCCAGCTGGTGGTGGGTTCGATCCCCACTCGACGATGAAATATTTTCTTAAATTTATGTTTCCATTTCTTCGCTCTGATGTCGAGGCAAAGCGCGGCGTTGAGTTCTGCCTCTCGACACGCAATGCGTCCAGAATTCGGCAGAAAGTGTGGAACGGAGTGTCCTAACACTAGTTTCCCTCTGTTTACCCTGCTGTGTGCGGAAGCATGAAGCTGAAATAGTAGGTACACCTATTTGATATAAGCTAAAATATTTATATTTAAATGTTGCAGTAATTATTTTATAATAATAATACTAAATACGGCATTAATTTTAAATATTCACATATCGTAGCTATTATATGTTTTTCATAACTTCATTAAGCGTTTACGTATTAGTGATCTCACATGGTAGTTTTCTAACTAATCGTTTAGTTATTTAATGAAACTATCAATATTTTCTAAAGAACTTGGTGATTATAGAAAACACCTTTTTTTTACAACAAAAAATCATATTATAACGTGTTATCACATATAAAATGACAAATGTATAGTGGTATAGTGAAACGTAAATGAAATACAAAGAGTAGAAAAACAGTAAGTCGTAAATAACGACTGCTTTCCCCTCTTCCCTAGTCAGCCGAGAAAGGCCGTTAAGAAAACGTATCACATTGCTATAAAGGCAAAAATATACACTACGAAGATTTGAAATACCTTCAGATAGAACTATTTACCTCCAAGCATTGCCATATACGATGTAGATTTTGGATGTTATCTATACTTATATTAAAGTCATAAAGGATCGGTGTCTGTATATGGAAGATATATAAGAAAAAATGTTATTGGTTTATTTAATTTTATTTTTTTTGTCCGTTTTTTTGTTTTGTTATATAAAATTGTTTAAACAATTGTAATTGTTTTATTGAATTGGCTGAAACTTCAACTTTTCAATGTAGGTATAGATATTGTTTTTAAAATGGTATTATTGTTATTACAAAAGGAAAGTAATTCGTTCATAGTTCAAGCGGGCGAAGCATTTTTCTATAATTTTGAGAATACAATGATATTTAATGACAAAAATATTTAAAGACATTGACCACATGATGATATCAATTGTAATAGTATGGAGCGGTCACGGCGTAGTTGCGATATGCTTGCCTGAACGGGATGACAGCTGTTAATCCAAAGTAAATTTCAGACAAACTCGTAAAATGAAAGAAACAAGTATAAATTAAATCAGCTTCAAGCTGTATCCTGTACAGCTGGGTAGACCTAGTAGAGAGTAGAGAGAGAGTAGAGGCCACCTAGTGTTATGACACTCCGTTCTGTACATTTTCAGCCGAATTCTGGAGGCATTCATTGCTTATTGAGTTGCAGAGCTCAATGCCGCGACACCAGAGTGAAGAAATACAAATATAAATGTAAATTAATATTTCATTCTTTTTTTTTAAACATTTTTAAAGAGTAAAGCTTAGTGGTCAGAGCGCCTGGTCGGTTTCCAGGAGGCGCGGCTTCGAGTCCCGCT
>DWAP01005325.1:0-10234 GCA_018230625.1 Heliconius eleuchia | reverse complement strand
GTGGGGAACGGAGTGTCTTATCACTAGGTTCCCTCTGCCTACCCTGCTGTGTGCGAGAGACAGCGTGAAGCTGATAATGAACATTTTGCCGCAATTTCCAATTTTATGTGAGGAGTATACTGATGACATCACGAAACTTGTCTCAGACAACGAAATCAAGCTAATAAATATCGAGTCGGTTTTGAACCTGTACCTATACGTTCTTGAGGAACATTCAGAATCGTGTTATTCCGTCAATTTATTATTTATGTCTTCAAAACTAAAAGAAAGTTTACACAAATAATTCTATAAGCTTTTGTCTTTCCTAAGAAATTGCGTGGGTGAATAATGAAACAATAAGTTTGAAAGCCGTATATTTAAAATGTATACTATTAAATATGCTTTAGGTATTTGATGGAACCTAGTGTTGAGACCGATCATGTAGGAGAACTTAACACTGTGTTGTTTTGTTACCAGAGCGAAGAAATGAAAATATTAATAAATAATAAATAATTTCCCAGAATGATATCGAACCCACAACCGTCGCATTTACAGTCACACGCTTGTGCCTCTGCGCCACGATGGCATCTAAAAAATAAATATAAAATATAATATAAAGGCTTTGCGATGTGTGATTTACATATTATGCGGCACATGCCAAGCTAGCGTCTATTAATAATGTTAAAGTGATATAACATATTATCTATGACAACGAAATTACTAGGGTGGCATGTTTGGGTGGTGTGAAAGTTGCATAGATATAACACACATAGGTACATACATATATCTACTACAGTACACACACTATACCTACATATATAAAAGAGGTTTTAGAATATTGATTTTGCCAAAATGTTCGCTACAATGTATAACGTATTTATAAACTCATCCTTCATACTCATTTATACATTCATTTATTAATAAAAACACGGCACAATCTCGTGCTCTTCTGACAGCCACCAGCCAGTACGTAGATGTGACAGTAGTTTATTGACTCAGGCCTTAGATCTGTCAAATACAAACAGTAAATGACTGACTTTACAGTCGACATCCTAAAATAAATTTAAAAATTGTAATAAAATAATGATTTTATTTTTGTTATAAATTATGAATAGAATTAATATGTGAGATATTGTTATATACTTTTTTCGTGGCTCAGTGGCATAAACGTGCACCATTGTAAACATGATAGGTTGGGGATTCGATTACCTCTTGTGGAAGTGATATATTTAATATTTTTTCTAATAACTCTTACGCTCTGGTAACGAGTCAATCCCGCCACAGAACACGCAATAAGCAAAAAGTTGAGATCTAAAGCGTCTTCATGGAAACGGAGTGTCTTAGATATAGTATGAAGCTTAAAATACTGTGGAGGTAGAAACAATCAGTTTTAAGTGTCAAGTTTCTATACAGTATTCTTTCTCGAAGTCAAATCGATATATTAGGTTATATGAGTGTATAAGTAACAAAAACATTAGCTTCATATAATGTTTTGCTACAATAATACTTACACATTTTCTGTAGGGATCATAAATTCATATAAATAAAAAAACAACAACGAAAAACAAACCTAATAACAACTTCTGTTTACATTACGAAAGAAATATAAACAAAATATCTAATTACTATGAAAACGTATATGAAAAAACGTGGGCGAAACAAGGAATAAAAATAATACTCGCAAAGAACAGTATACGCCGGTACAGAAATAATGCCAATTAGAGATATTTTTGTTTGTAAAAAATCTGTAAAAATCCGCCCTGTAGGGTGGGTCGTTACCACCCCCCGGCCCACCCTAAGGGCGTGCGCAATGAAACGCGTCTGTCAAGACAATACTGTGTAAACGTCGGGATATATTTTATTGTTTTCTCTTTATCTTTACGCATCTAGCAGAGTTTTTTTTATTTGTTCAATGTTATATAATGTTTAATTTATTTGTGGTTTACATTTGAATAATTTATAAAAGTAGGCAGAGTAATATAGTTGTAAGTCATTTAATTTTTTTTGTGTTTTGAATTTTTGATAAAAATACGCTAAATAGTATCTATTAATATAATAATAAAAATATAGGTAATTATAATTTTTAAATAAAGTTTTAATAAGATCAGTGTCTATAACCACCCATTCTACAGTAAGAACGTGCGCAATAAGAGTCCGTCAATACTAAACGACACGATATATTTTATTGCTTTTTTTTGCGTCATGCAGTTTTTTTAATTTATGAAATATCATGTAACGTCTTATCTTAATTGTAGTTTATGTTTGTATAATCCAAAAGAGTAGATTTCTACTTATTTTTTTTAAATATTTGGTGATATCGTTCTGAGTGGTGTTGATATATCACCAAAATATATAAATATACATTTTAAAATGATGATGTATACAGATTAGTGTCTATAATCCCCGTCCCACCTTCAAAGCCGTGCTTAGTAATACGCGTTAGCTAAGACAATACAGTTTTAAGCATCAGCGTATATTTTATTATTCTGCTTTTAATATACTAAATGTCATTAAGTTATTAAAGTGCACGTCTTATGTTTCATATTTATAGATCTTCAAGTTTTATATAAGATACCTAAATATAAACAGAAAAAAATGTGATTTAATTTTTAAATTTGTTCTCGAAACAACACTATTTTAACACTACTCTTTCTAGGTATAAAGCAACGCACACCCAAAAAGGCTCACCAATTAAAAAAAAACACACACAGACAGACACTAAAAAATAATTGAAAAAAAAAGGAAAAACAACACCTAATTGATTTACACAACGCCACGATGCATTATGAAATTGATGCACGAGCCTAAACCGGATTATCGAAGGCGCGCAATCCAATTAGTCCTCTTAATTGATTAATCTGTACTGTAGCTGCAGTTGGACGGCACCCTGTAACCCTGGCTTCGCTTTTTATTCATTTATCTATTTCTGTTCGTAGTTCTCGTTTGTTCTGATCAATGATAGTGGCGCGGTTTTAATTGATACACAGATAAAGGCGACACTCAGAAACGCTAATTAAGTTGTATTTAAAATTAATTAATTGTAAATTTAAGTGTGAATTTGTATGGATTTAGGAATGTGATGTTAGTTAACATTTTTGAGTTTATTTTACAAAAATCGATGTGTTGTAAACAGTTTTTTTTAATATTAAATTATGGTCAACTGAAATTCAATTTTCTTCTATTTGAAATATGATAAATTAACATACAGCTTATGATAAATAAACATGAACATGAGCTTAGTTTTCAGCTTTGTCATTGCTGTCAAATATCACAAAAGCGCTGTCTTAAATCTAACACGTTTTATAAACTTGGAGTATATATACAATAACAATATGTTTTCTATTTAGTATATTCATAATGATGAGGAGGCCGTCGTGGCGCCAGGGCACAAACGTGTGACTCTAAACGATGCAGTTGTGGGTTCGATTCACACTCCGGGAAATGAAATATTTAACATTTTGATTTCCTTGTTCTGGTAACGAGGCAACGTGCAGCGTAGAGTTCCGAATCTCAACACGCAATGCCACGAGAATTCGGAGCGCGTTCGGTGGCTCGTTTTGTTTCAGTGACGTGGCAGTGTCTTAGAGGGGAATAGAGTGTCTTAGCACAAGGTTCTAAGGTTCCACTTGCCTTTGTTTCTATGTCAAACGCAAGATACAGCGTGAAGCAAAAAAAATACATCATACAGAAGAGTCATACAGAATTTTCCTATTCCTTTTGAAATAAGGAGAAAAAAGGAACGGAAGCAATTATTTATAAGTAAAAATATCTGTGTTTATGGTTCTTGCTAAACTAACGACCTATATAATTATAGTTTACATTTTTACTTCATTTACAAGCGTAATTTAGTACTCTTATATTAAGTTTTTTAACCTTTTTCCATTTCTCGTACATGCCCCTTGTATAAGAAGGTAGGCAATTTGCACCCATATAAGTGGATAATATGGATTCAAATGAATAAAAATGCTTTATAATGGATTCAGATCCATAATCATCGCTTTCTCACCCCCGTCCAGCGTTAGATTAAATAAAGGAAAGCACAGGGAATCAAAGTGTTAACTGGTAGTGCCCTCCTTTTCTCACCGACTAGTTTCGCGGCGTTGAGGGTCGCCACTCAAGAAGCAATGTCAGCGTCTTAAATGGCGGACCTCAACGCCGCGCTATGCCCTATTACCAGGGAAAGGAAATGCTAATAATTTATTCCCTTAGTGTGAACCGACCACATAACCGCCGAGTTTAAAATCAAATATTGTACCGCTGCAACACGACTGCCTCAAGTAACATTGTAGATTAAATTATAATAATATTATTATAAATAATTATATTTTTTTCTCTACTAACACTAAACACCCTACCTACAGAACAAAAATAAACCTTTTTTTTATAAAAAATATATCTGCATTTTTTTCAGCTTCACGTTGTATCCCGCACATAGCAGGGTAGGCGTGTTGAGTTTCGGACGTCAACGCCACACTTCATCTGCTTACTAGAGCGAAGAAAGGAAAATATTCAATATTTCATTTCCTTGAATTGGAATCGAACCCACAACAGTCCCACCCAGTACAGTCACACGCTTGTGAACATGTGTAGAAAATTCTCGTTAATAAATTTAGACACGTTCATTGTAATGAAAATTGATAATGACATTTGTGAACGCTTATACATCATAATATAAATGGATGGTTATTATTGGTTGATTATTGTGACAGCAAAATGTAATTATTTTATAATTTCTGCAAACAGCGTGGGCGTAATAAGTTCTTTTTTATTAATTTCATACATTAAAGACATTTGATTAGATAACTGAAAGAAAATTGTGAAAAATCTCTTCGTTTTTGCTGCTACAAACAACATTTATATATGTATAGATGGGGAAAAAATTGCTTAATTATAAACTGTTCAGGATAAAAAATGACACTATCCAGAAAAACATAAAAAAATACTTAAAAAACGTATTACATTACATGATTTAATGCAACAAAATACACAAAAAACGTGCAAGAACCTAAAATTAATGATGGCGTAGGAAATTTTTTCCGAGCTCCAATTCGCTCCTGTCGCGAATTTGTTTGACCTAGCCTTTATAGGTCATTGTTTGTTACATGAAAAAAGACTTTACTTACTTACGCATAAGGTTTATATTTAAATGGTGATATATGTGTTATGTCATACGTGTACATCTAAGATCGATAAGAGTTACATGCGTATATAGAATTTAAAGTAGACTAGTTTTGTACGAGACTTTGCTTGGATAATTTTTTTTTGGGAACTTGAAAATATCCGGGAACCTAGTGTTAACACTAGATTGTGTTTTAAGACACTTTGTTCCCATTTAAACACTTCCGTTCCCCACTTGAGGAAAAGATTTTTTGTTTTCTTAGCTTCACGCTGTATCCTGTACATAGCAGGTTAGGCAGATAGAATGTTCAAAGCTTAAGATACTCCGTTCCCATTACGACACTTCCGTTCCTCATTCTTCGAGTTCCATCGCTCTTGAGTTCTATCACTCCGAGTTCTGCTATTCAATACACAATATCTCAAAAATTGAATGGTGTGTCGGGGATGGAGTGTCTCAGCACTAGATACTTCTTTCTGCTTGCTATGCGGGAAAAAACGTTAAGGTTTTTTTTTATTTAGTAACATATAAAACTATCGTTGCTTCTTGTTCAAGAAAAAACCATCAACAGCGACATATAATTTGATGGTTTACCATTACTATGACTATAATGTTTGATGCCTGTCTTTATGTCGTCGTATAAATCTATAGATAAGTCTACTTCAAAGAAAAACATATAATCAACACGTATCCAAAATTTATAATTTACAGAGACGATAAGTTGTAAAAAAATTAATATTTAAAAAAATTATAGCAGAGGCCGTTTTAGTGAAATAGAGTCCATAAGTACGAGTTAATGGGAATAGGCATAATTGTTTTTTTTTTTTTATATTTCCATCTGGTTGACAAATCACGGCGTTGAGTTGCGTTACTTAACACATTTCGTAGGCGTGGCCTTGGAAATTTACCGGAAAGTGGACTACGAGTATCTTAACGAGATTGAATTGTTTCTTTTTGTGTTAAATAGCCCATCTGTCGAAGAATACCATACAATATATTATTATCACATATATAGTCCATATTAGATTTGACAACTGGAGCAAAGTTGCTGGTAAAAGTTAGTTAGCTTATTTTTCTTTAGCGTTTAGCGCAGTATCACGCGCGTAGCTGGGTAGACAGAGGGAACCTACGAAATTAGTGTTAAGACACCTCATTTTCCTCGGTACAGGAGCGAGAATATGAAAATATAAAATTTTTCACTCCCCCAAGTGGGAATCGAATCTACTACCGTCGCCTTTACAGTCGTACGCTTGTGCCTTGCTATATATATTGTTTCTTCCTACCTAATGTTCTATCATAAACATTTTATGCCTCATCTCAAAGTTATTACGGGAAGTGCTGTAAGTCCGCTAAGTAGCCATTAATGTTATACTGTAGATTTCGTTCATAAAAAAATGATTATTTATCGAAAAAAAATAATAATAATATTTATGATATATATATATATATATATATATATATATATATATACACACTTATGCAATTTACTATGTTTTTTTAGCTTTACTCTGTATCCCACATATAGGCAGAAGTATTATATTGAAACCAGCCTTCACTTGCGGCTATGGTCAAAGGAAAGTTAGTTCTCTGCGTATGACACGTGACACATTCAAAATGCGGGAGGTAACTCTGATCACAGGGAGGTACTGTGAGGTACATCGACACGATCGACGTTGGCTATACGTCGGCTATACAGCCTTCCTCGATAAATATCCAACACGAAAACAATTTAACGAAATCAATTAACACTAATAGTTTCTAAGGCAAGTCGTGGCGCAGGGGCAAAAGTGTGTGACTGAATGTAAACACGACAGGTTGTGGGTTCGATTGCCACTTGAGGAAATGGTTTTTTTTTGTCGAGGCAAAGCAAGGTGTTGATTTTCGCCACTTAGCACGCAGTGTCTCCATAGTTCGGCAGAAAGTGAGGTGCTAAATGTCTTAACATTAGGCTCCCTCTGTCTAACCAGCTATTCAGCGCGAAGCTTGAAAAAAAAATCCGGAGATCAGCGCGATCAACCAAACAAATTCTTCAGATTTACAATATTAGTATTGAGTTTAGAAGATAAGCAAACATACATACATATAATATACGCAATACAGTAAGAATGATATCGATTCACATAGAAAGAAAGAACCTTCAACAGAAATGAATGGTCACATTTTATTTCTCAGAGATACGAATAAAATAATGAAGAGACATTATTTACGACCCGCATTATATAAAGGAAGCGGATAACATTTATATAAGATACGATTCCTTTAAGGCACATCTGTATGGGAACTCAGGAACAGGTGCTGGGATTGTTTAAAGATTTTGAAGAGGGCATTTTTAATCTCTTTTGCATATAGAGCAGAACATCTAGTGTCAAGACACTACGTTTTCAGATTTATATTAATTTTAGAATTTGTATGTTAAATACTGAACTATATATAGGTACTTGCTGAAGACAAGTTCGTATACGTTAAGACATTTACGTTCACCACTTTCCGACGAATTCTGTAGGCATTGAGTATTGAGTGGCGGAACTCAACGCCGTGCTTTCCATAGTTACCAGAGCCAGGAAATTTAAATATAATATAATTCATTTCCTCGAACAAGAATCGAACCTACAAACATGTCGCGTTTCCAGTCACACGCTTGTGCCCCTGCGCCACGACTGGCCTCAAGCAACAAACTATTTAATTCAATACAAAAGTTTCCTATAATATTTATTTCGTATTTCACTACATAATCCTTTGGCAGATTGAAGGATTGGTTTGTATTACACTCGTGCACACAACCAATAGTATTTGATCCCACTATCTCTGAGTAAATCCCGGTCGATCGGTCCCGCGGGATCATTGCGGTAAGCTTTGTTATACAAGTATTTTAATTTCAGTTTTTATTTTTTATTTTTTTTATATATTTTTTTCAGTTTTATGCTTAAATATGGTAGGGAGAACCTACACTCCGTTTTACTCTGTTCTATGAATTCGAGATATTGCGTGTTGATTGACGCTGTGTTTTGACGTACGTACTTTTCTTAATAAGCATTTATAAAATACCCGGCTATGTGCGGGATGCAGCGTGAAGTTTAAAAAAGTAAGTTAAAAAGTAGTTAACAACTAAAATTTTAGTGATTTTTCATTACTTTTTCTTTTAACATATTCTCTTTATATTTCTATGTGTACTCATAAGTTTACAAATGATTTTAATTTCTTTCTTTAAAACACTCCTACTAAACTATACTTCTACAAAAAACTGAGTATTTGATCCCACTATCACCTAGTAAGACCCGGGTAAACGGCTCCGTGAGATCGCTGCGTAGTGCAGGCTTTGTTATACAAGTATTTTTAATTTAGAGGACAAAATATTTTGCGAGGTTCTTTTGGAATTTAATAAACATTAATAGAAAAAAATATATGTACATATTTTTAAAAATATTGAATTCTTGATTCTATATTAAAATCCCGTTTGTTTGTCTCGAGGCAGTGACATTTTTTATATTTTGTTTTATCGCTCTGGTAACGAGGCACAGCGCGGCGTGGAGTTCCGCTACTCACGCATTGCCTCCTGAATTCGGAAACTAGGGAACGGAAGTATCTTAAAGGACACTTCGTTAAGAATCCTAGCAATAGATTCCCAAGTTCGGAAAGTAGGGAACCAAAGTATCTCAATGGAGTGTCCTAACACTAGATCCCCAACTTCTCTCGGCTTATCCTGCTATGTGCGGGTACATCGTGAAGCTAAAAAAAAATTGTTTCATTTATAGATTCTCGCTGAATTCAACCAAAACCTAGTGTTACGATATTCCGTTCCCTTGTAATGAGTAATATTGCAATAGTAGTGACAATAGTGACAAGGGAACGAAAATAACAATATTGAGTAAATGAGAATAATTCATTCCCGCGAGTAGGAATCGAAGCCAAAATCTTTCGCATTTACAGTCATAGTCATACCACTGCGCCAAAAAGGCCTCAATTACTTGAATTTATTTATCCTTGAATAAAAATTTAAATATAAAATATATTGAGAAAATAAAAAATAAATAATATTATAATTAATCAAATCCATGACCTTCTATTTATAGCCATATATGTAATATAAAGACCCGCCTAAAATGTTAACGTGAAGTAGATTTTTCTTATTTACTTATAAATCACAATATGAAGGATACTCGTGCCTTCATTTCATCCGAAAAAGTCCTTTGGGAACATTTTATTTCAATAACATTTGTACGTCATTCTGGATTTTCAATTATACAAAAAGGGTTTAGGAAAAAGAATTAATATTACATAGGTTTATTCCTTTTTTTACTCGTTTTTGTATGTACACACTCATAATACGTGTATGGGAGTAATCAAATTAGATTGTATTTTCAATTTTTAATTTTTTTTTATTATGGCATAGATAGCAAGGGTGGGTAGAAAGCTTAGTGTTAAGACCCTCCGTTCTCCATTTTCTGTCTAATATATAAAGAAATAATGGGTTGGGTGGCGGAACTCAACGGCGCGCTTATACTAGTTACCACAGCGAGGATAGGAAAATATTAAATATTTTATTCTCCGACTGGGAATCGAACCCACAATTGTGACGTTACACGCTTGGGTCCCTGTGCCATGAAAAAATCCCGTTAGTTTTTTAATCAACATGACAGTTCATCCAATAAAGCAGGTAAATAAATATAGTTTAAATATAGTTTACCCGATCTAATCATTTACCCGAGCGGGGAACGAATTCACAACCATTGCGTTCACAGTCAACAGCTATACCAGTACCACTACACCATAATAGCATCAACTACATTCTATTTTATTCTACTTGCTTTATGCTTTCTAGATTCAGTATAAAACAACTTGTTATAAAATTGTTATTTTAACATATAAAAGACTCCATTCGTTCATTCGTTCCAGTTTATTTTCGTTCCAGTATTTAATTCATCACGAAGGATAATATTAAATATAATATGTTGCGTATTTACTTTATAAATGGCTTACATAATAAAGAAAAATGGACCGCAACGAGAAACACCTTTTTAAATTGTACGCTTTTTGTTATTCAAATTATTAATGGAGTTTGTGCTTTTTTCCCCTTTTATAATTGAACAAAGTGTGACTGTAAAACCGACTGGTTGTGGGTTCGATCCCCACTCGAGGAGA
>DWAP01005324.1:0-10236 GCA_018230625.1 Heliconius eleuchia | reverse complement strand
CACCACCAGTACCAGGATGATCCTATTCTAGGCCGGAATCACACGGCATAAAATCAGAATTTTCCAAGCAATGACACGAAGTAGAAGAAGTCGTGGCGTAGAGGCTCAAATAGTATTTTTCAGCTTTACGGACTAAAGACTAAGACACTCTGTTTCCTCATTTCCGCCGATTTTTTTAAAGCTTTGCCTTTTTAACAGAGCGCAGAAATGAAAATATTCACTTTCACATAATAGATTTATCCCCTAATGGGAATCGAACTCACAACCTTCGAACTCGCTTTTACAGTCCCACCGTTGTGCCCCTGGTACAAGGGGACCACGACTCGTTTTGATAAGTAGTAATTTACAAAAAACAAACATGATGTGTTTACACATTTGCACATGAAATTACGCCACAACGACTGGCTGGAGGCCAGTCGTGGCGCAGGGGCACAAAGTGTGACTGTAACCGCGACAGGCCGTGGGAGCGATTCCCACATGAGGAAATGAAATATTTAATATTTCCATTTTCTTCGTTCTAGTGTCGAGGTAATAACACACCAGAAAAAATCAGGTAAAATGAGAAACTAAAATTAGAATAACGTTCCATCTGCCGACCCCGCTGTGTCCAGGATACAGTGTGAAGATAAAAAAATGTGTGATTACACATCTACACATGAGATCATACATCTTACAATTAATAAATATGACACTTTTTTTTAACAATTATGTAACATTTTTTTATTTGATTAAAATTTTATTCTCTTTTTCTTTTTCAACAAGACATCAATCGAGCGAAATATCCCGTAAACTATTTTTGTCTAAAAACACTAATCAATAAATAAAAATATCTTTATAATCCGATGGTTCAATCACCCTACCAGACTAGTTTTGAAAGGGTCCACTTTTAAGTTAGTAAGTAGTAAGCATACAATTTTAACTACATATAAGTTTATTAATCCTCCTGCTCCATCCTCAAAATTTCAGTTTTTCTAAAATGACGTAGGTCTGGGGGCACTGGGATCTCACTGGGAGTCTATTAGATTTATTTACAGATAAATTCATGTTGAGTGGCGGAATTTAACATCACGCTTTAAAATGAAAGTATTAAATAATTAATTTCCCGAATGGAAACCTCCACATCCGCACTTTTACAGTCCATCGGCCGTGTCATTGCGCCACGTCGGCCTCTTTAAAATTAAAAATATTGTTATAAATCGACAATGACAGCAGGTCTATCACTGAAGGTCGGTGACGGCGGCAGTAACTTCTACTTTGTTTCCTCGCGCCGTGTTGTGTGGGCGTGCTTTAGGCATCTGACTGTATACGCGATGGTTCTGGGTTCGATGTCCACTCGAGGAAATATATTTGACGCATGGGCAGACTCGACCGTATCATTACCACCCCCGGCATTTAAAACCGGCGTGAAGCCACTTTATGCCACTGCGTTTCTTTTCTTTCTCACTTCGGTTTTTTTAAATTCGGTTTCTGCACACAGTATCCTGCACATACAAGGTAAGTAGAAGGAACCTAGGAACCTTGTTGCGGGACTGGAACCTGGAAACCACAGGATACAGTGTGAAAGTAACAAAACGTCGCAAATTTGTATTTATTCCAATAAAAACTACAACTTCTGTATTTGGCAGTTCAAACATGACGTCACCTTGATAAACACTTTAATGTTGCCAAGTTCACGATAACGATATAACATACTACCATAAACTATTATCTTATTAGCCTCTTATTTATATATTTTGGTTAAGTTGATAAATTTAAATTATATAAATTTATAATAAATATAAATTTATTTTTGTATAATTGTAGCTTCACGCTGTATTCCGCGCACAGCAACCCTGCTGTGTAGTAGCGGGAATCTAGGATTAAGACACTCCGCTCCCCATTTTCCGCCGTATTATGAAGGCATTGCGTTTTGGGTGGAGGAACTAAGTGCCACACTTTGCCTCGACACCAGAGTGAAGAAATAAAAATATTAAATAAACCAAGAATCAAGTTGAAATCGAACCCATAACACGTTATGCATACAGTCACACTCTTATGCCCCATATTATACATTAAATAAATATACAAATATCATCACAAGTTCATTAGCGAGAGTGATTGAACGATATTTATATTTTTAAACAGCTGTTAAACTAGCGAGAACTAAATTGCGAAAAAAAAATGGTATCTATAAAAATAAATATAAATCTATCAATTAATAGTATACTTTTGTAGAATAGCAACATTATTGCCAATTTGTCAACAAGTGTTAGTGTCAGACAATAGAGTTCAGATTTAGTATACTCGTATATAGAAACGAAGGTATTGTAAGATTTGAATTTATGTTATTTTTTATATTATAAAGGCGGGAATTATTAATTTAAATGAATTTTAAATGAATTGTGTAAGAAAATAAGTGTGTATAGTGTTTTTATGAAATCTGTGTAAGTTATACTTTGTAAGCTTATTTTATTTTAAACTTTCACTTACTACATCAACTATGTATCTTTTATTCTAAATAATATTGTAAACAAGATCATAATATGTTAAACATGCGTTCGTAATAGAATTTTTTTGTTACTTTCACGCTGTATCGCGCAAATAGCAGGGCAGGCAAAGGGAAAGTGTCTCAACACTACGTAGTGTTGAGACACTTTCCCAACGCACAACCTAATTTTCAAGATATTTGCTTGTTGAGACATGCAAATGTCCACTGCTCACAGTAGACTCCGACACTGCGCTCTATCTTCTGATATAATTTATTTCCCCGAGTGTGAGTCGAATCCACAACTGCCACCTTTACGCTGCCGCTGTGTCACTACGGTCAAATCAATGAAAAGTTGTAATTTAAAATGATTTTTATTCTCCCGGTTTGTTTATATAGTATGTGACGAATTGGCACAAATTTCGCGAAATGAACAGAAAGTATAGCATGGAGTGTCCTAACACTACCATTGCTTTATGCAGGAGATACATTGACATAGAAAAAAACTCATCACACGGTAAATTTCATGAAAAACAGTCGTACACCTGATTATACCTCTCCCCTGAGTGGTAATCGAACCCCTATCCGTAGCGCTAACATCAGACGATACTGCTGCTGATACTGCTGCGTATTTTCGCATTAAATAACTAATAATATAGAAAATTTCCATTGCTCATTAGATTCATCACGAGTTTTATCGCCGCGATATCTACAAAACAATTAAACAATTATACATATATTTATATTTAGATGATTCTTTATAATGATGCATTGCGCGCATTTTGTTAGGTAGGGTAAAACAAAACAGCTAGTAACTTATTTCCACTTCCGTTTTCGACATTCCGATTATCTCTATACCATGTTCATAACTAGAGATATTTTCCGAGGGGTAGAAGGGGGGAATGTGGACTTTAGATTTAAATCGAACTGTTCGCGTAAAAGTTCTAAAATAAAAAATATTTTCAATTCCGTCATTCAACGCGCAATGTCTCTCCGTGTGGTGTCACTGTAAAAGCCAGTAGGGTTAAAAGCATTAACCTCAAGTTCTAAATAAAAAACTGAATTGCAGGTATTATATTTTTTCTTGTTAACGCTTTAACCCCCTATAGCAGGGTAGACAGATTGACCTATTTAGTGTCAAAACACTTCGACTTCCGTATTCGGCCTGAATTTAACAGTGCACGAGTGGCGCTGTACTTTGTATTCTGACACTCAATTCTTTATGGTGTTTCAAAGTTAAAAGTGCAATAACATACAGGTTATTGACCTTTTGTCTTTTGAGTACAACAAGACAAGGAATAGCTTTTGTTTTACGCTTTATCTCCCACAACGTGGTTCCGCGATTGAACAGTGGAAAACGGAGAGTCTACACACTAGGTTTTCACTGCCTACCTATACTAATATTATAAGTCTGATGAGTTTGTTTGGTTGAAACACAAAAATCTCAGGAACTTCCTTTGTTAATTGGAAAAATATTATTTGTTGTATAATTCATATACCGTGAGAGATTATAGGCTATAATAATAAGTAGCAATATTCGAGTATTGCTCGTGTGTCTCCTAAATACATACAATATTTATTTCTTTAATATAAGTATTTAATAAATTAACTAAGGCTTTTGGAGTTTCACTCACGCTGTATTATGCACACGGCAACCCGGCTAGCAAAAGGAACCTAGGAATCAATGTTGAGACCCTCCGTCCCCTACTTTTCTCGACTTTTTGATGCATTGTGTGTTGAGTGGTGGAACTAAATACCGCGCTTTTGCTTGGTTTCCAGAGCAAAACAATATATATTTTTTTTAATTTTCAGTGGGAATCGAACGTACAACTGTCGCGTCGTACGTTTCCGCCACAATTGGCGTCAGAAATATATATTTAGTCCATACTATAAGTCATAGTCGTTTGGCGTTAAACACAATAGTATATAAATTAAATGTGTTAATAGAGACTTGTCAGGGATTCCCCGAAATGCTTACCTATATCTATTGAGAGGAAAAACACGTAGTTTTTTTTTCTTTTTAATCCACTTCTAAAAGATCAAAAGAGGAGGTTATTATATTCCATCCACTGTTTTTTTTTTTAATGTTTGTTACTTCTGAACTTTGGACTGGGTGAACCGATTTTGATAAAAACTACTCTCATATAGATTTTTAACAATATTTGATATTTTTGCTATCAAAGCTGTTTATGCTATTCGAATTCGGTAGTATGTATAAACACTATATTCCCACTGTGTGCAACCTTGCAATCATTAATTATTTTTTGTCACGAAATGCCTTATTGTGACTTATTTATAAGAGTTACTGAGATACGGTGTCGCGACTTTTATTAGCACGAATGGATTTGAATATTCTTGTAGAACTATGTACTTGCATATATTTTATTATTTATTATTTTTATTAAAATATGAAAATTTCATAAATATATTTAATAAATATTCGTATAGTTCAAGCGGGCGAAGCCACGCGAGTCCACTAGTAGTTATATATTTTTTGTTAGCAAGTTTACACTCTAAGCCGACGATATTATAGAATATAGAATATCTTTTTGTGTTGTGGGTGATGAACGTGAATGTGTCTTAGAAGTAGGTTCCATTTGCATACCCTGCTATATACAATATACAGAGTGAAGAATAATATACTTAAACGAAGAGAGATGAAATAAGAATAATATACTTTTTTTTTAAATATTGTCTTATATTATAGAATTTTCAAATTACATTTAAATGGCTGTTATCAGTAACATACCAGTAAATCAGTTTTATCATCTCGAAGATAAACATTTCAAAGGAAACCTATACTTGTTGTTTATTATCTATTTATTTCGAAGAAAAGTTATAAAAGTTATTCTACACTTAGAATGTGTTGTAAAAATATCTATGTTTTCTAAAAATATCAATAAAGTATATACCACACACTTCACATTCGCTCATTTTATAGTTTTTACATTATTGGTAGCGGAACACAACGCCGCACTTCGTTTTACCAAATCAAGCAAATCATTTTAATTAATTTAAAAGCATACCCACGAATTAGAATCGAACCCGTATACGCTGCACCATCGTCCACTTTATCATACTAGCTTTATAAAATAATCATTTTGTTTCAACAGGTTTTATATACAATGGACGTACAAACAAACAAAATAAATAATTATAAATTCATTTAATATATTTGTACAAGAAATGGATCCAGGATATTCGGATATCGAAAGAGAACAGAATCCGCGTGAGAGAGCTAACTTAATATCCAAGTTATGTTATTGGTAAGTACAGTACATAATTTTTCTTCATGTCTTAACGTCCTAAAAGTGTTTTATCCTGAGATAGCAAAATGCTTGGACACTCCGTTCTGCACTGTTCGACCTTATATGAAATATCGCGTGTTAAGTGCCGGTACTCAACGCTGCATCTAGTCTGAAGCTAATTATTTACAGCTGGCAGTCGTTGCACACGACTATCGTCGGTTTGATTCCCACTCGGGGAAAGGAATTATTTTAATTTTTTCGCTCTGGTAACAAGACAAAGCGCAGCGTTGAATTCCACTACTCAACACGCGTCTCGAAAATAGGGTGGAAAGTGGAGGAGAGTGTCTTAACACTAGGTTCCCTCTGCCTACCCTGCTATATGCAGGATACAGCGGGATGCTAAGACAGTTCATAATGCCAAATATAAGGAAGAAGAAGGAAGTAACGCAGGAAGGAAGGATGTCTTGAATTTTGAATTTTCTTGAATATGTGTGACTTTAGTTCTCTTCGCTCATATATGATATGTAAAAAATAAGGTTATTTTTTTTCATATTTCAGGTACACAAAAGAAATTTTTGCACAAGGCCTAAAACGTCAACTGAGGCTCACTGATGTATATAAGTAAGTTCATCGACTTTTTGAGATGATTTTTAGATAGTTGTATAATAGTTTTGTAGTTGACAAACACTTATTGAATACGCAAATAAGGTAATGGGTTCAATTCTAACTCACGAGAATAGGTGATTCCTTGAACACTTGAAAGAATGATTGTATTTAAATTATTTCCATTTCTAAGGTCTGGTAGTGCGATTTTTAGTACCGCTATTCGATAAGCATCTTAATAGTTGGGAATTACGATTTTATAATATAGAAGAGCAAATTTATGCAAAATTTAATAAATTTGCGTTCAAATCTTATATTTTTTATTATTCTTTTTTTTACAGATGCTCTCCTGGACACCGAGCGTCGCCGCGTGGAGATGCTTTAGGCAAAAAATGGAGGGAAGAATTAAAAAAACAAGGTATTTCTTATACTTAAGTAGATGTTTAAACGTATAATATGATCAACGAGTCTTTCTTTTATAAATCAGCTTCACGCTTTTCTTTAATTAAAAATTCATAAATAATATTTAATTTGTTTTATTTGTTCCAGAAAAAGGCGGAAAGCCGTCGCTCTTAAACGCTATAATAAGGATATATGGATTGAAATTTTTCATACTTAAAATAATTTACACTATATTCGACTGTGGTGTTAAGTAAGTACATATAATATTTATGTTATTATTTGTTTAGAAAACGAATAAAAATGTTAACGTAGCGAGATTTGAACCCGCGCCTCTTGCTAACCGTCTCTGCGCTCTGACCACTAAGCCATACGTTCTTATCAAGCTACGTCAAAATTCATAGGGAAAGCAAAGTTCAAAGTTAATTAACCTTTAGTAGTATGTGTATGTGTGCGTCACACGAAATACAGGTATGGATAAACATCGTGAAATGAAAAAAAATCTAAACTGTTGAGGTATCTTGATTAATTTTTTTAGGTATCTGTTTAAATATACAATTTACTTTAGTCGGGAATCAAACCCACGACCGGCCGCTTAGAAATGACTTAAACATAATATGTTATATTATTTCAGGTTATCAGTGCCAATGTGCCTTGAAGGGTTAATAAAGTATTTTTCACCGACTCACGCTGGTATTAAAACGTACGAAGCTTATTTATACGCGATAGGATTAGTAGGGTAAGTGATTTTTTTGTATCACGCTGGATCCCGCATATGGCAGGGTATTTTTTTATTATAACTATAAAACTCCATTGTATCCTTATAATATATATAGTCCGAATAATATATTTTATCTTTTTCTCATATTATCTT
Source organism: Heliconius eleuchia (assembly GCA_018230625.1). Classification (NCBI taxonomy): domain Eukaryota; kingdom Metazoa; phylum Arthropoda; class Insecta; order Lepidoptera; family Nymphalidae; genus Heliconius; species Heliconius eleuchia. Next base: position 2,648 of record DWAP01005324.1, on the reverse strand, counting down.
TTCTTTCTCTCTCGGCATGGAATTGCCTACTACTGTGCATTTTTGTTTATTTATTTTTAATTTATTTATGTAAGGTTTGCTAGTGGCATATATAATAGCAGGGTCGGGGGAGAGAATCTTGTGTTAAATTAGAGAGATTGCGATGGAAGTCAAGGGATGGGGATGGAACTCTTGTTACCAGAGAGGCGAAGATGACAATTATTTGAAAATCATTTTGTATGCTGTTCTATTGCGACACGGTGGTTCTTATTTATTTGAGAGGTTTCGTTGATATGATTTGCCGTACAAGAAAGAAAGATCTACATATATTGAATCTATGATGATGACGTCAAATATATATATTTAAGAAAACCTATTAAAGCAATATATTATTCTTATAATATATTATTCTTGCCAAAGTGTGGAATAACACGTTAACAATGTTAGAAACACATTTTTTATGATTTTTTTAAGTAATTCTCATATTGCATAATAATAATCAGTATCTCTCTATAAATAAAATTTAATTTAAAAAAAATGTAATGTATTTATTTTCACAAATTGAACTTATAATTAATGTTTAACATATATTTAAATATTTCAGCTTTATGACAATAAATGCAATCATAATGCATCCAATGTTGTTATTTATTTTGGACATGGCTTTGAAAATAAGAATAACATGCTGTTCTCTTATGTATAGAAAGGTAAGAATTACCTTATTTTAATAATATTATATTTTTTAGCTTCACGCTGTATCCCGTACAGACCATGGTAGCAGAAGGAACCTAGTGTAAAGAAGACACTCTGTTTCTCATTTTCCACTGTATCTTGGCGGCATTGTTGGTAGCGGTTGAGTAGCGGAATTCATCCGGACTTTGCCTCGGCACTTTAGCAAAGAAATGAAAATATGAAATATTCCATTTTCTCGAGTGGGAATCGAACCTACAATATGTCACATTCACAGTTACACGCTTAGGCTCCTGCCTGAATTTTTAATTTCCCAGCTACTACGCCTAGACCTGACGGCCGGCGGCAAGACGTCGGAGGGCCTCGCGGGGTACGTCGTGAACCTGATGACGACGGACGCGCAGCGGTTCGACATGGCGAGCCTCTTCCTCATCGACCTGGTGAAGGCGCCGCTGGAGAGCATCGTGGTCGTGTACATTATGTACTTGCATATAGGCGTGGCCACTCTCATAGGGGTGGCGTTTTTGTTGCTCTTTATTCCGTTGCAGGGTGAGTTTTGTATTTTGAATTTTAACAACCCTAGCGTTTTTTGTATTTGTTTTTTGTCTCATATGTTGCAAGATAGGCAGAGAGTTGTTTTACTATCTTAGAGAATGTGGGTTCGATTTCCACCCACGTAAATATTATATTTAATATAATTTTCCTTACAAACACTACAAAACGTTATCCCTTGGTTCTCTCTGTATGCTATAACAAAAAATACGTATAAACTGGTATTTTATTTAAAATGATAAAGTTCTGATTAACAGTACGGTTGAAGAGTCGTGGGCGCCCTGATATTAGATGCAGATGGCTGCCCTGCGGTATAATTGTAGGCTTTCTTACTTTTATATTTTTTTCCAAATGAAAAATGTGCAAATCTATTATCGATAGCTTTGAGTTCCAATATCATATGAATTTATTATTTTCAATATCTAATTATACAAAACAAAACACAATAAGAAGTTAGTACTTACAATAATATATTATTTTTTTAGGTTACTTAAGTAAAATCTCATCTAGACTACGTTATAAAACGACAGTGAGGACAGACAATCGTTTGAGATTGATGAACGAAGTGATACAAAGTATAGAGGCTATCAAAATGTACGCGTGGGAGAAAGCGTTCGCCGGTATTATTGGGCATGCGAGACGGTATGGGGAACCTTTTGTTACAGCTTCACGCTATATCACGCATATAGCAGGTTAGGCAAAGCGAGATTGACCTAGAGCTACCATATTCCGTTGCCATTAAGATACTTCCGTTCCCCACCTTCTGCCGAATTCTCGAAATATTTAAAAACGAGAATTCTTCTCAAGCTTAGAATATTATTCTTTTGTCAAAACAATAAAAATATTTAAAACTAGTTACCCACTCGTCGCCTTGCCTGCTTGTACTACACTATAATTTACTTTCCCATGTGATTTACCTTTGTGATGTATATGATAATGTTATATCATTTTAAAGACAATATCTATACATTGATAACTACAGTTTTAGCCAATTCAAATTTTCATAAAACGTATGTTGTAGCGATATTGTTGCATATAACTCTTTATATTAATTTTTTTTTATTTATAAACCGATTGAAATAAAATAAACACTAAATATTAAGGGGATAATGCCAGAAATCAATAGTGAAAACTACATTAAAATCGATCAAACCGTTTTTAAGATTAGCGTGAACAATCGCACAGATAAATAGACAAACAGACAAAATATTTAAAAATCATGTTCTTTATCATATTTTGGATTCTATTACAATTAAATGCCCCCATTAACATTTTTCTTATATTTGTTCCATGTACAGACACCGATCAGTTACGATTACGTTACGATTTTATTAGAAGTATAGATATAAACATTTGAGGCCAGTCGTGGCGTAGCGGCACGAAGTGTGACTGTAAAACCAACTGGTTGTGGGTTCGATCCCCACTCG
>DWAP01005323.1:0-10237 GCA_018230625.1 Heliconius eleuchia | reverse complement strand
ATATATATATATATATATATATATATATATATATATATATATATATATATTATTGGTAAAATAGAACGAGAGATAATATTGAGAATTAACAGAATAGTTCTACATGTAAACTGTTCACGAATCTTGATTAAATATTTCTTAGTGAAAGTAGCGGGATTTGAACAGGCACCTCTTGGAAATCGTAAGATCGCTCTGACCTCTCTCGTCAAGCTACGTCGAAACTTTTATAAGCCTGTTACAGCTAATTTATGTTAGCAGGATTGTTTATGTTAGTAGCATTGTTTGATAATTTTTTTGGAGTATAGATTTGAAATATTTTAACTGCTGCTCCCATAAATATATTTCATAATTATATTTCAATATAAATGAAAAAATCTGTACATTTATTTACATAATATTAATTTAAAAAAAAACAATTACATTTTAAAATGCACTTACTCTTGCACCACATATACTAATTTTATGCACAAAATCTGCTTCAGGAGGTACATAAGCTTTACGTCTCTCTTCTAGTTCAGGTGATGGAATAAGACCTACTGCTTCTGGCTTTTCAACATGACTGGCCTGCCACCAATTAGGGTCTTTTCTGTCTGAGACCTAAAAAGTTGTTACATATTCATACATTAGGGTCAATTTCAACTGCAGCATAGTTTCAAATAGGAAATTCATTTATTGTATATTAAAATTTCATTTAAAAGAAATTGCAACTAAATTAAATTGTTCATTATTTTAAATTATTATTTTAAGAGTTATATTCACTTACTTGTAAAATATCACCTCTCTTAAATTCTAATCCTATTTCTTTACATGGAAGTAATGTGTCCTCAGAAGGATTATAATCAAACAGAGCTCTCATATAACACTGAAAAAGTATCCATATAAATATGTGAATAAAATATACATATAAGTATAATACACAAGTGTAATAATTATATTTCTCAATAATTAGTAACTTACACTAAGTCTATTATTAGTTAATTGAGCATTTTTTTCTTTTAAATTTGGTCCAACTTTCAGGGTGACTCTATCATTAGGTTTAGAGACTGCTTCTTTAAGCTGGTCTTCTGTATCAACTTGTACCCCATCCACTTCTAAGAGAACATCTCCTACAGTAAGCAGTGCTTGTTTGGCTGCAGCGCTGCCTGCGAGGATTCTAGCTACTATTAGCTGACCATGTTCATCTGTTGTAACCTGCCATTTAGAAATACATATAATTTTGTCCTTTTATGAATGAAAAAAATAATAATAAGGAAGCATTTTGTTAATTTGAAAAATAATTTAGTATTAATTACATTTAAATTTTTAACTAATAATTCACTAGAGTCTGTCTTCTTTCTTCATTTGCACAGCAAGACAATGGAAATCATTGGCAGCATCTGTACTTTCTAAGGCTTACAAAGTGCTTGTGTGAAAAGTTACTTCACATTTTTATCACAAATATGTGTCTCCAAAACATTAGACTTAAAGTGGTCAATTAATTAAAAAATGGTTATGTTCAAAATGGCTTCCTCTATTTCTCTTCATTTTATTTAGCATATGTCTTATCCAATTAAATACTGAAATTAAATTGTGTATGTATATGTATAGACTTTGACTTACTGTTAATCCTAACGGTTGACCTGGAACTTTTCGAAGTCCTACAACTTTAACAGTCTCTACTGGCATGTCTCCGTTTTGGTCTGGGCTGAGATCTGAAGACTCTGTGATATTATTCTGTTCTTCTTTGGTTGTTTTCTCATCTATTCCTGAACCTCTATCCAACCAAATTTTCCCAATTTGGTCATGAGCATCAATCAAAGCCTATAGAGGTGGTATAAATGAAGATTGTATTAATAAATCAGTAACAAATAAATTTCATCATGATGGATATAAATACTGAGAAGTAAACAAACAACAACTAAATATACAATACATTCTTTGGCAAACCTGTTTCTAATTGCAATTCATACCTTAAAATGCACTCGGGACAATAATATAGCTAATTCTGCCTGTTCTATAGTCCGTATGTTGTTGCCTCGATACTCGCTCAACGATCTTATTATGTTTACATTATCCAAGGATACTGGTTTTACGATTAAATCCTCCTCAGAATCTATTGACTGCAATACGTATAAATATGCTTAATCGCTTACAAATAGGCTTAATTTTTATATTAATCATAATTTATATTTAATCGTAAGAACAAAAAAAAACTATGATGCTTAGGCGTGGCACTTGTTATTTCAAAATATTGAATGAAAGTTGACTGATTTTAAAAAACATAACATTTAGTCATAACACACTAGTGAGATATAGTTGAATTTAAAAATATAATTTCATTTATTATGCAAAATAATTTTAAATAATATATTTTTAAAATGTTTTACACACCCACCTACTCAATTTCTTATTGAGTGTTCGTACTTCATTTCTTAATACCTGTTTTGTCAACGAATACGATGACGATTTATTTTAATCTATCTACTGCTTGTTTTAGAGTCTAAAATTCATTCTCATATTTGTACATATTACTAGAACTTTGACACATACGATATTGCAGTATAAAGCTGTCAAGTGATTGGCGTTGAATCACAGATAAACAAAAACTATTTGAAATCTGAATTTCTTTCATGAGTTCAATTAATATTATGGTATTTTTTTGATTATCGTAGCTATTGCGTTTATTTTATTGTTGCAAATTATTTTTTAAATTAATTAATGTGCAATTAAAAAATATAATAAGCGAAGATAATTTTTGTCGGTCGGCCCTTAGACATATAATCCGAAGCCGTATGATTAAATTTAATTTATCACTTAGCTACTATTAATCTGAAACTTACTCCATATTTTCTGCTAAAATCGGGGCTTTCCACAATACTTTTGAAGAATATTACTTCATGATTTGATAGATCTTCTTCAGGTTGCGATTCTTCTGGTTTTTCTAAAATAATTGCAATATATTAAATATTTAAGTGTTTTTTTAATATTCTATATAATATTATCAGATTAATTATAAGTGGGTATTGCACTATGAACCAACGTTTTTTTGAGGCCCGTCATGGCACAGGGGCACAAAGTGAGACTGAAAAATCGATTGATCGTGAATACTGTATTAACACAAGGTTCCCTCTGTTTACCCTGCTGTGTGCAGGATACAGCGTGAGGCTGATGTATTTATTTTATTTTAACGTTTATTTATGAGTTAATGGATTGTTTAGAAATTGCGCTGATTTGTTAAAAAGTAAGAATTATGCTTTCGTGACATTAAAATTGTGCCATGCTGTATAATATTTATATATCTAATTAAAGGTTAATATTACTTTATTTTATTTATTATAGTATAGATATTATAAAAATATTGTAGAAATTATATTTATACATACTTAATTGCTAATATATTTAAAAAGGCATAAAAGGCATTTATTTTCTTCAACAGATTATTCTATTTATTATTATTTTTAGCTTTATGCTTTAGTTCTAGCTGGGCAGTTAAAGAAAACGGAATGCCAAACACAACGTTATCTCTGCATACTTCTTTCGCCTTGTCCATTACTATCAATTTCTTCATACATGCCCCTTTCGGGGGTGATGAGAATTTTACGTTAAACGTATAAAAAACCCCTGGCTTTTTTATACATCTAACGTGAAATTCCTCCATTATCAACAATACTGTGTACTCAAAAATCAATCGAGGGCTCTTGCGACTTTGCCTCTTTGCCTCTTTTCGTACTAAATCACATTTCTAAACTACATGAGCACATTCTTGTTCATTCTCGCTGTTACTATTATCATTATCAGCTGATATCATTGTTACCTTTTTTAAGGTTTCTGTAGCTCTTAAGGAAAAAATAACCCTTATAAGAACACTTTGATGTTTGTCCGTCTGTCTGTCTGTTTGTCTGTCAAGAGCCTTTATCTCAGAAACGCTTGGAGATATCGAGTTGAAAATCAAACCATATTCTACGGTCCCTTTATTTCCTAGAAATAATCGTATTTCTACATTTACTTAAATAAAGATATGGCCGCTTATATATCAAGTATTTCGAAAATATAGAGGGAATCAAAATGAATAGGACATGCCAGTTGACGTGAATTATTGGGCAGCAAATTTGGCAGCTAGCATCTACGGGTAGTACAAGTTCAGAAAAAATCTAAAAAGTGTACATTTATGGTTAAATCCCAAAAATAGTCTTAAAAGGGGGGCAAATTTGGTATTAAAGCTGCTTTGGTATTAGACTTAATGTGCCCTCATTAGAGATCGGTCCAAGCTAACCTCCAATTTATGTATGAACCATCGGTGGGCGAGCTCGAGTCGCGCTTGTGCGGTTTTTTTATCGTGAGGAAACTCCATGTATGGCTGTAGGCTATGGATGTAGGCTCTCCACATTACCTATTACAACCTTACGGTGCTCCTCCTCGGCCGTCACAGGCTGGAGCTATGTCAGTCAAAGATTTTTCCACAACCCCGGCTGATCCTCGCTATTACCTGCCATTCTATGTATCGTTTCAATTTGATTTAGGGTTGGTCCGGTAAATTTATTCCACATACATATCCTACGAAGGGATCGCACCTTTAGAGGTGAGTGAGTGCTTAGGCACTCATCTTTCTTTTATAATATGCACGTTCCAGCATTGCCTAGTATACGGCCAAACATGTTTCAATATCTCGTCAATACAACCTGTACTGAGAATTTACCTGAAATTAGTTACGAAACTTCGGAACGAAACCACTTATTGTAGGAAACTGTGGATATTTAAATCGACCAAGAGTATAAAAATATTAGCAGGTTAAGAATAAACGTTTTAATGCTAAATATCATGAATTATTTCCGAATCGACAAGTAAAACATACTTTACAGAATATATAAAATAACAATAAAATGAAATGTTTACATACTCTTTTTAATATTGTTATCTCTATTAGAACTCACGGCATCGTAAAAATAGCTAAATTATATAAACAATAATTTAACACATTGAGCTTTTAGTATATATAAATATCTGTTGCTAAGGTTGCGTACGTATTACGGTATTTCAAATTAATAAGAGAGTAATGTTTTTAAACGAAGTTAAACCACAAGAACATTGTACACATACTATTTATACCTATTGTTATAGCAGTTTTTTTTTTATTAAATAAATAATAACTTGCATCATCGTATAATTCTTTCTACCTTATTTATTAATAAACTTTTTTGTGTTCAAGAAAATAGTAGATATATGATGTAAATATTTTAAATAACAACCTGGTTTTTATGAGACTATTGTAATTAAGTTGAAAAGTCTCACTATAAAATATAACGTATTAGGTATTTAGAATGTGCTTATTATCTGAAATTACTTTTTAGAAAAGTAATTATTTGTTTTTTGTATAATATCATAAAATTTCGCGAACCGGTTGCAAATTTATTTCAGTGGAATCGTATCTGTACAAGTTACATTTAAATAGCTTGCAAATCAACCTGAGTTATTAATAATATATTGAGTGAAGGTAATAATTGTCCACTTTACAACCTATTAACGAGTGTATTGAGTAACGATTCTATTCCTCGGCTTTGAGGTTAAGTTTGTTCATACGTCAATTTGCATAATAGCTTACCTTCATCTGGTGGCTTATTGCTGACGAAGTCCCTAAATCCTCTCCAGTTGACTGTGTAACGACCACTCCGTCGCACCATCATTTGGACCACAGGGATAGAGTCGGGAGTCACGGAGAGAGCCGTGGCATCACCCGCAGAGGTGCAGACGTGCGCGGCGGTCGCGGTTGCGTAGAGACGTCACTGGGCGCCGTCAGCTGGCGGCGTGACGCGCCGCGACGCCGCCCGCCCTCGCGCCTGCGCACGACGCCCGCCCGCCTCAGCGCGCTAGAGACGCGACGCGACGCTCTACATTTTATCGATATTTTCATCTCGCTGACGTATCGTAAGTTGTATAATTTAATGTTACGGTAGTCTGCCCCGGCTTTGCAATGATTATAAATAACCATTCCTTAGCAGTCGGGAAAAAATAATACACTTTCAAAAATTAAAAATATAAATATATACGAAAAATATAAGAATGGATTCGGCTGGACCTGCTAGCTACTATTTACTTTGAACTTTTGAAAAAAAGAGTCTTATGAAGACAGTTACCACTTTTAAAAAGATAAATTGTGATAGTATTATGTTAATCTTTAATAGATATTTTATAAACGATGTGTTTTTACTGATAAATTGCAAATACGCGTTTATGTTTAGAGGCTGCATAATATAAATGAAAATCTAATGAAAGTCTCTGTGAAATAATATTTGAACTGAAGTTCTTATTAATACGTTTGTGGACGAGTTATCGTAAAAAATAATATAAATAAACATAGTCAGTATATATATTTAATACAGTAGTATTGAATGACGAAATTATAAATATTATTCCAAATTATACTTTTTCAATCACTAAGGCCGACCGTCACATCTCAATGCTCGGCCGCGTTATTATTTTTCAACTATGTGCTTTCCTTGTCTGATATGCTTTAGCGAAGCGACCGAATGTGTGAATGACGAAATCTCAATTAGTAATATATATTTCGATAAAAGTGTACAAATATTGTTTATACTTTATTAATGTTTACATTGTAAGATACGTTTTTTTTATAGTTATTGTTTTTTTACCAAATTTATAAAATGTAAATACCTACTGATTAGTTATTTAAGTATATATGATTTAATAGTTTATAACTCGATCAAGTTTGACGTAGTAGAGTCTTTTAATCATCAAACTGTGTAGCATAGGTCATATTATTTTGTATATCTTACAGTATTCTAAACATCTAGGAAATAAATAATGAAATAGTTTAAAATATCCGCAGCGCTATGCAGACGGCTATAAAAAGTCCGCAGTAAGACTTTCTGCTTGTCATAAAATATATTCGTAGTATTTTGATATTATGAGATCGGCAAATATGAAACATAAAATATTATGATACCTCTCTAAAATTGTTTCCTACTTATATAGCTATTTTCGTTAAAGTGATCGGTACATTAACTGCCTTACCGAAATATACTATGAAATTAAATATTGAATACGTCTATTAAAGTCAAGAGTATATAATGTACATGTAGAGCCAGTGGTTTGAGATTCCTGAGAAATAGAGAAAAAAATAGAATTAAACATTTTGTGTAAACGTAACGAAAGTTGTGAGCAACAGATAGAATTGTGAAAATGGTTTGAATAAATGTATCTACTCTTTAGAAATATACACTATTCATATTTGTTTTATAATTGTTCATATATTTTAAATGTTTCATTTATAAATGTGAAATGTTAACATTTACAAGCGTAATATTTCCCACAATTTTTGTAGAGTAGACAGACGGTAGAGAGGGAGAATTCTTAATTTGAAGGTAGAATTCGTCGCTAAGAAATTAAACATAACATAGTATCAGATACGTCTTTTTATCTGTTACTCTTGGTGTATATATCTACTTATAGTTGTATATAGCAAATTAAAAACGTTAAGGCGAACGTGTAATTACAGATTAATTAATATTTATATGTGCTTATTACTGTACATTAAGTATTTATTTATTTTAATATATAAGCATGTATTTATTTATTTTTAAACATTTTTAAAGTGTTATTCCAAAAGAGGCTTCAAATCCTGCTACGTATAAATTTTTATACTTTTTCTTAATAAGTATGCATGTGTTTATTTATGTTTCTGAAACCAACCAACCAAATCAACTGATTGATTTGACGATTCTTACGTCAATTGATGCATCTATCTAATTAATTTCAAATTCACTTTACATTTTTAAACATTTAGTATTGGTTTTATTTCGATAGTATCGACTTATAAATAAAAAATAGTATAATTTAAAATTTTTGTCCAACAAAATTACTACAAAATATGTAACTGTTTTATCGTATTTTACGAGTATGATAATTTGTATTAATTTTTAAAATCACAAATTTTGAAATGAAATAAATAAGAAAAATGCCTAAAATTTTATAAACTTCAAATTTATAATGACTTATTAATAATGTGTAAGTGACTCTTTGTAAATACATGCTTAGATACTGAGTAGCTTGGTTTATTATTATCTGTAAGTTGCTACCATTTCTTATTAAGTGATGAAAGACTGACATGTGTAGGTATGTAACATCCGATTCCGAATCACTAAAGATATATTTTAAGGAGTTATTACATGGATCATGGACAGCTTATATTTAAAAAATATAAAAATTAAAAATATATAAAATTTATTGATATTATAATACAAAAAAATATATATTTATACCATAAGCAGCTATGGTAAAAATATTTTAATACACAAAAAAATAAACAGAAGAAGATTAATTAAATGTTCGTCAAAAAGTCACATGACTACGTGTTATTGTAGTTCCATAGTGCGGAGTTCGGACGTAGTAACGTAGTGATATCATTGTTGCTAGCTTCTCTTACACGAGCCTCAGTTCCTTGACTCGAGATTAATTTTAATTGGATATTTTAAATCCACAATTATATGTATATTTGTGGTATATATATATATATATATATATATATATATATATATATATATATATATATATTTATATTGTATATACTTATAAAATAAAATATTTGTATACTTGTATTCCAGTTTATTTATACACCAATATCTACTAGAATACATAAATATTTCGGATAAAGTCATACAGTAAAATAACGATATGGGTGTCCGCTTGACTGGCGACCTATTATATACTCTTAAGATAGCAGACGCCAATGTCTAAAGACTTATTTATCTTATAATCTGTTAATGAGTATTCTGTAGTTTTGTAAATATATTTACTTACAGTTGAAAATGTGCTATTTTTATAATTATATTTGATTAATTATAATTACTTATGTAGCTTTATAAAGGCAATAGTTTATGTTGTTTTCCTTTTTTACATGTCACAAAACATACTTTTTTATTGGAGGTATATCATAAATTTCGGCAAAAAACTCTGGAAAACCTTAATATGTACCAAAATAAAAGTAGCATTTCATTTATAATTTTAAATTTTAAAAATGAATTGATCACGACCTTTATTATTTTCACCGATCCTATAACATTCTGCAAATGCTCAGGGACTAAGGATAAACTTATAAAACACAAGTGTTTATTGAATGTAAAGATATCTCTTTGTAAAGATATTATTTAGTATCCATATTGTTTTTACATTAATATATCATACTTTTTTATTGGAGGTATATTATAAATTTCGGCAAATCATATAACTACGTAATAAATAACAAAATTATAGTAAAACAGTGGTTTTACTATAATTTTGTTATTTATTACGTAGTTATATTTAAAAAGGAAAATATTAAAATTAAAAATATAAGTTTAGTTTCTTGTTTAGATACTTCTGTAATAGCGAAGATTAAAAAATATCATAATATTTATCAAAATACGCAGAATTAATAATTTATGTTTTGATTGCTTTGACTCCTAATATATAGGTATATCATATTATTGCGACTAAATAATTTAGTTGATGATTTTTCTCAATTCTTTAAAGGATAAATTAAAATTTGGTTGTGGAGTAGTGGTTCAGTGATACCGCCTTTGCCGCCTTTGCTTTGATGTCTTTGCGATAGTTGTGAGTTCGATCCCCAATTATTTTCATTTCATTATTCACCGGTCTGCTATTCAAAGCGCAGTCTTAAATTCCGACACTCAACGTGCAGTGTCTAAAATTTAACTTTAACTTATACTAATGTAACAGTGTAGGTAAAGCCTAATGTCAGTAAGAATGCCTCACTATCCTGTCTTGTTCATTTCATTGAACCTTAAACAACGTGCAACAGCAACTTCTGTCAACATAATTGTTATTATTTATGATTCTAACATAGAAAGTCGATATGTTAATAATATATAGCAAAATATAAATATAAGGCAAAACAAAATGTTATTCCACAAAATATAGATTTAAATCTGCTAAATAAGCATTTCTCTGTTTCGGCTACTATAAATAGTACAAATAAAGCAAACACATTAAATCAACTTCTATCTTCCCCTGCTCCTGATTCTCTGTTCAGTTTTAAATTTTGTCAATTTTCCATAAGTGACGTTAAGAGAAATATTATGGCCATTAAATCAAATTCTGTTGGATCTGATAGCATCTGTCGTAAAATGATTATTCCTATCATTGACGTTGTAGCTCCTGTCTTAACTTTCATTTTAAATTCCTCAATCAACTCTTCTAAATTCCCTTCTCCTTGGAAAGACGGTAACATAGTTCCTATACCGAA
>DWAP01005322.1:0-10237 GCA_018230625.1 Heliconius eleuchia | reverse complement strand
TCCAGAATTCGGCAGAAAGTGGGGAACGGAGTGTCTAAAACACTAGGTTCTCTCTACCTACCCTGCTGTGCGTGAAGCTGATTTAGTTTAATTATAATTATCAATCAATGTTTATATTTATATGGTTAACTAATAAATACGGTCTGTGATTTGTGGAACGCCAATACAGCGAAAAATATCAAATATGAACAGTTATTCGAGTTGACTACATAGAACTTTTTTTCTAGTAAGTAAAGTAGTAGTAACTAAAGTAACATAAAAATATATTACTTCAATGTCCATAAAAATAAAACTAAATCTCTTTAAACAAATTGTTTACAGAATAAAGGTCGCACGATAAATAAGCTTAAAAGAAAAACACGGAAACGGATGGAAATGTGGCTACTTGAGCACGACAAAGGCAGGTAGACCGGACAGGGCATATCTCTATTATGTTCTTCAATTCTTCTTACAATCTGTTCAAATATATTATGTTAACAGGAAAGCAACTACCGACAATTTCCCGTTTGCCTTCAATGAATAAATGCACTTGCTTTGACACTCGATCAGTTATCAAGAAACTCTGCGCTAAAAGGCCAAAACTGAATGCTTGCATCAAGAATTCAAGTGACGTTATAGACAATCCAACGCACCTGTCAACTTGTGGTGCAATCTGTAATTTTTCCTCGATTTAATATTTTTATTTAAATATTACATAAATAAATCTATAATGTATTAATAAATAAAGTTGTATATAAATCACTTATTGGTTACAACATATGTATATTTTATTACACAGACAAAACAAACTTTACTTTATGCAAAAATTCATAAAGTTAAGTTAATAATGTAAGAGACTTAAAATAAATAGATTTCAAGGTATCGATGTTTATATAGTGTAAGAAACTTGAAATATATAGATTTTTAGGATATAAAGATTTGTCCCTTTTTACTTGCACCACCCAAAGCCCTTTGTTTGAGCCCTGCACTTAGCGGGTGACAGGTGTGCGATACCCAATCAAGGGACAAATGTGAGACAGCCTTTTATCGCTGTTTGCCTTCAACCCTTATCGAAATGCTGCACTGTATGCATTGTTTAAAGCAAATCCCTTTACTATTCAGATTTTTATAATAATAAACGATTGATTTCTTTTTTGTTTAATATGTCTCTCGCAACTTACTGTGTTGGAAAGGACAACTCATGAGTAAATTCTTAGTATGTTATTTTCCACTTGATGTTTTGTCTAACATGTTTAAAGATCACCTGATGGTATTTTTTTTTCTTTTTCATAAAGTAAGGTTTATACCATCGCTTGCATTCATTTATATCCCAAAAGTGCCGAGATTTTATTAATTAATTAAACCAGAATAGCCGAATAAATTAAATATTTTTATAATAAATAATAAATGTTATATCAGTACTTAATCTGTTGAAAAATAATACATCACCTATTCTCTTTCTTTTTTTTCAAATTATATTCTTTTGTTTATTTTTCTACGAAGGTTTATACATAGATCCATCTGCACATATAATATATGTGTTCAGTGCAACGCACTAATAAAATGGTCTCTTTCCGTCCACCATGTGATTTAAACGACGATAAAATCTAACTTCATTAGATATTTTTACAGACTTACACAAAAGAGTAATAAATTAGACCACTTGGATACTAAACCTGGGCAGTAAAGAGTGAACTTTAGCGCATACACATTACCATCTAGGGCAGCAAACTTGGATGAGCTAAGCTATAAAATGAACAATAGAATTTAAGCTTTATTATTTTGTATTAAAGTTGAAGTTAGTGTGAATAATTTGGGAAAATGTGGATATTAGGAGGCATGTTAGGCTAACACTACACGTGTGATTCATGAATATTGTTGAGCATTTCAAGCCTAATATGTCTAAGGAACAAAGACCATGTAACAGTCTTCATTTCTACTATCCAGTTTTATACAATCTACATTATTTCCAAAAGTATAATATATTTTGACAAACTCCTTTGAAAAGTTTCGGTATTAACTTATAGTAACTCGATAAAAAGTTTATATACATCGCTGTCAGTATTGAATTTGACATTTCGCTAGAATGAATAGTTAGTGATCAACGTCCACCTGGATGTGACAATCTTAACCATTCCAGAAAAGCATAAGGCTCTTGTCGTTTTAGAGGAAAATGATCTTTATTTGACAAATATATAAAGAACAAGTTAATTAAGCTACAAAACTGACAGGGACATACTGTTATAGGGAATTATCTATAGGCAAAGCTGAATAAGAGTAATGCATCATTAGGCAAGTCGTGAGTTTGGCATTCAAGAATCCCCACGAGGAATAGAATTTGAAGCGATTGATATTTCCTTCGCCCACCCCTAACTTGTTCTGCTTTACGGAGTCATTGCTTTATGTTTATAAAAGAAAAAAAAACTGACAATATTTTAAAGAAGTTTTGTTATGATTGATTTTAAAATAAATGGAACTTTACAGATTTTGTACATATCTTTTATTTATAACGTTGACTGACTACTAACTGAATTTTGATGAGTACATGTACTTAAGTACGTGTACATGTACTCATCTAAGTTCTAATCATCCAATTCATTCTAAGTTCTCAAGGAAACTGATTGCAGGTATAGTGGATCACATCATAACGATATAACTCTCTATAACGTAACGTATGATATGATATAACTTATGACTTTCCTTGATATTCAACATAAAAATAGTTTTCAATATGAACCAATACTTCCTGACATACTATACGGTTCAAACAAACAAATAAAATAGCTTTATAATTTTAGCATAGATTTTACAATTTTAAACAGATTTTTTTGTCCTGTATTAGAGATATATATACATGTAGGTACTATTTTGCAAAACAATAATAGCTATCTTATTAATCTCCGAAGATTAAATTACAATACGATACAAATCAAATAAATCAGCTTAGCATTGTATCCCGCATACAGCAGGGTAGGCAGAGGGAACCTAGCATTAAGGTACTCCGTTCCCCACATTTCACCGAATTCTAAAGGCTTTGACTGTTGAGTGGCGGAACTCAACACCGGGCTTTATGACCGAAAATATTAAGAAATAATAATAGATCTCGTTCCAATAGAGATCGAATCGAACAACCGTCGCCGTCGTTTGTTGGACCCATGTGCCCCTGCGCCACGACGGAGTCGTAAACCAAATAATTTGATCGTAATTGAATGTAAGATACATCAATTGATATCTTGTCAAAGGCAGGTTAAATTGAACTGTACAATGGCACATGATTTATGCAGTCAATAAATCACGAGTAGTCGCTCCGAGCTCACGCCCGAACCGTGTTACAGGTGCGGCTATGAAGCTGATAGTATGTACATATAAATGTAAAGTGGACTAACTTTTTTTTTATATTTATTTTTTTTCTGAGCGACAACATAGTCGTGGCGCGGTGCT
Source organism: Heliconius eleuchia (assembly GCA_018230625.1). NCBI lineage: Eukaryota > Metazoa > Arthropoda > Insecta > Lepidoptera > Nymphalidae > Heliconius > Heliconius eleuchia. Next base: position 6,817 of record DWAP01005322.1, on the reverse strand, counting down.
CGCCACGATTAATTGTTAAGCGCAGTTGGTGGTGGGCTCAATCTCTACGCGAGGAAATAAAGTATTTATTTAAATTTTAATTTCTTTGTTCTGGTGTTGAGGCAAGGCGCGGCGTTTAGTTCCGCTATTCAACACTCTATGCCTTTAGAATACGGCGGAAAATGGGGAACGGAGTGTCTTAACTCTAGGCTCACTCTTCCTACTCTGCTGTGTGCGGGGTACAGCGTCACGCTAATAAAAAAACATTATATTTAAAGAAAGATATGTTTATTCCACACTTAGGAAAGAAAAATGCTTATTTAGAAAACGTATAAAAATTTGAACGTAGCGGGACTTGAACCCGCGCCTCCTGGAAACCGACCAGACGCTTTGACCACTAAGCCATACGTTCACATTCAACATAATAGTCGTTGTTTCAGAATAATGTCTACGTTGGTTATGGATTCAGGTTAATATAAATAAATACAGCTTCACGTTATATCCCGCACACAGCGGAAGGCAGAGGGAACCTAGCGTTAAGAAACTCCGTTTCCTACATTCTAATAAAGAAAATTTAAGCATACAACCGGAACAGGTTTTAATCATGTGCCAAATTTCAACAAATTACGCCTTTTCCACTTGAAAATCAAAACAACGCTTTTCTTTACTTTTCCACAGTCCTTTTCTTAAGTATTTTTCTACAAACTATGAAACCTTTTCCTACATGTTTTCATTCTCAAGACATTTTAAGAACTCCAGTTTCCTACATCCTTTCCTAATGACCACAGAGACACTCGACTCACTTGTCCGCCCTTACATTTAACGTGGAACGCCATTTAAGACGTTGAAACAACACAAACGGACGCTTTAAAAATACTCTCTTTAAAATATAATATTCTGGTGTATGTAGGGTACACCGTTCCAGTCCAAGTAGTGTATGTACTTCTTGAAGGAAAAATACCCAGTTTATAGTTTATAGTAGCAGTTGTAAACTTAGGTTCGTAGATTAGACTCCTTTAAAGAATAATGTTTAAACTTGCATTATATCTAATAATTCGGCTGAATTCCACTCTAACATGCATTAGTTGATTAGGTTTTAGCTGGAAAGGTAAAGAAGATCTTCAGAAAAAAGATAATTTGCTGAAAAAGAAAATACTTATTTATTTAGAAAACGTATAAAAATTTGAACGTAGCGGGACTCGAATTCGCGCCTCCTGCAAACCGACCAGACGCTCTGACTACTAAGTCATACGTTCTCGCCAAGCTACGTCGAAATTTTTATACGCTTGTTACAACTTATTTATGTTGTTAGCATCTCTGTAGGGAGATTTTTACAAATTTCCGCTACCCAAAGCTTAAGTTCATGCTTTTTGCACTAAGGAAGAATTTTGTGTTAAGATATTCTTTATCTATTTCTGCAATTTTTATATTTATTGGCAATCAGAGCGGGAAAATGAAAATACTTTCTATGTAATCATTCCTCTGAGTGGGAGTCAAATTTACAACCGTCGCGGTTACAGAACTATCTCACTGCGCTACGACGTACGTAGTCCATTTAGTATTTTATCCTCTATACTCGTTGCCATATTTTTACCAATATCACTACAAGTATGTATAAGTAGGCACATTTTCGTATAAATAACTATAGTATAACCCCTATATACCTTGTACCCGCAAACTAAGCGGCTTACGACTAGAAGAATTCATTTCGTATTGTCTTATTTATTAGTATTACCATGAGATACTACCGCAATTTTTATAATTTAATTTTTATTTTATTTTATTATTTTTTATATGTTTAACTATTTTTAGGTACAATTCATTTCATAGAGGCTCAAGCTTGAGAATGTTGAAAATTGTTTACCACGTCACAACCCCTTCGGTTGTGGTGCTGCAGTACAGCATCTGCCTGTAAGCTGTGTGAGTTCGAGTCTAAGTCGGGGAACCTATAATATTTTTTTATTTTCTTTCATTACATGCCGAGCGAAAATACGGCGCTGAGTTCCGCCACTCAACTCGCATTGCCTGGAACATCTAGTAAAAAGTTGGGAACGTACAGTTCTAACACTATGCTCTACCTCCGGCTTAAAGCGACGCAATACTAAAAAATTAAAACAGAATAAATACAGTAATTCACATATGTACATGGCATTTAATATCTCATTCAATTTCATTACAAAACCTTAACATATTAATATGACACAGCACTGTTAAAAAATATATAAAAACCCTCGATAAACTAATACGAATATTCTGAACTGGAAATCAAGTTAACAACCACAACGTTCTACAAATAGTCCAACTAAATGGACTGTAATGCTAATATCTATTACCAAAATATTGCACACGTCATAGCCCACGCCCGTAGCGTAGGTGTTACGCGTCATTCAACGTAGCCACCCTACGCGCTTTCCGCCTAACCCTACTTGCGTCGACAGAATTAATTTCCTGGCCAATAACTCTCGTATATTGCAGCTTCGACGACAGTTGCGAGTGCCTCCGATTTATGGCGATAGTGTCGCGAGCAGGTATAGAGACGCCGGGGGACTAGACGCACTTGTACGCCGGGAATTATATGTATGTTTCAACTAGCAACCCGCGCGCGGTTTTGCTCGTGTTGTGTTATAGGTATCTAAATAATACAATATTGTGTATTTAATTGTTATTTGTATTATATTATTGTGAAGTTTCATCTAGATGCGTTTAGTAGTTATTGCGTGAAAGTGGAAGAAACATCCATCTTCATAAACTTTCATTCATAATATTAAGAGGCAATGGGATAGTAGATATATTCTATCCATTATGTTGCTTGTATTGCTGAAGGTATCGTAGCGCAATCGGAAAATGTTATGTTGCTTGCGATGGTAATGACTTCAGACTTCACTTTAGAAAAACAAATATTAAGAATTGAATCGAGAAAACAAAATTGAACTAACGTTTTTAATTTTTCTTAACCCAGGTCGTTTTTTCATTATATACATATTTGACTACTACTTCTTTTATGTTATTTTGCAGAGCAAATTATATAAACGAAGTAGCAGTAACAACAGTAGATTTGAAGCTTGATACTAGCTCAAGTAAATTGGAGAAAAGTTTTTGTAAACCGATGTTCAAAAATCGTATTTTTCTTAAATATTGCGACAGAATGTGAATAAACAATTTTATATAGTAACATACACTATTTCTAATACTCTCGCAATATGTTAAAGAAATATGTTATCTTATATTGGGACAAAATAAACAAATAGATATATTAAGAAACATAAGAAGGGTTTACTGAATCATGGTAACGTTAATCATGGCTACTGAAATATTGAATTGGAGAAACTATATTTTTTGTCCGACTGCTAAGGAAGGGTTATGTTTTTCGCGTTTATCTTGTATGTCATGCATATCTCCAGAACCACTGAACGGATTTACATATTTGAGGTATCATTAAATTTGTATTAGAAGCCCAAGTGTTCTTAGATAGGTGACGTTATAAAAAACGCCGTTGGACTTAGTGAAAAAAAATAAAAATTCTTTTCGAATACCACAATATGGATGTCAAATTCATGAGCTCAATACAAGGATTTCAAAAAGGTATATCATGACTATCATTACCATAATAAATCCTAAAAAGAAAATAAACAAGCCTAATAGTTTACTAGGATTAACAGTCGGGCCCTACAAGTAATTCTTCAACCAATAAAACCAGGTACCCCGCATAATTTAAAGAGGTCCCGACTGTTAATCCTAATAAACTAATGGGCTTGTTTATTTTCTTTTTAGTTTTCTGCAGTCGGAGTTTTTGTTTTTACAAATATATATATTTTTTATAATCTTTAACTTACATAACGTAGAATTGCTTTTTTTATTTTTTATTTTAAATAATAAATAAGCCTGTACAGACTAGATTAGTAGAAATATTACGAAATTAAAACAATGAATTCAAGTCAAAAGTACAAAGTCATATATTTCAATTCGTAATTCCTTTTTTTAACTCATTGATACTAGTTACGTAGGTACAAGTTGCGCTGTGAAACCGCACCGGAATGTTAAAGCGGAGGTTGAAGATTCGATCCCTATTCGAGAGATGATTCTATTTAAGGTTCTTTTGATTTCTGCCACTTGATAACCAGTAATAATGAAGAAAGAAGTATCTCGAAACTAGAATACTATATATACTATACTAGGATGTTTTACCACTTACTAAACGTTAAAAATAATTAGCTTCACGCTGTATATGTTTGTGTGGGGGTCACATCAGAGTAGGTATATGGAACATAGTGCTAAGACACTCCGTTCGCCACTGTCCGCCAAAAAAACGAAAATATTAATGAATAATAATAAATATTAATAGTTCATTCTCTCAAGTAGGGATCGAGCCCACACCCGTCGCGTTACAGTCACACCCTTTTGCCCCTAAGTCACCGGCCACTAACTTACTATAAAACTGAATAGCGATATCAAATATTACTTCAATTGCATCCAAATGACATACCTATTACATAGGATAATTTCATAATTACCTATAGTGGGACAAAGCGACGAGTTTGACTGTTTAGAAGCGTTCACAAAGGAAGGGCTGCTATGTCTTTGAGGAGAGGAATGTTGATCAAGTAATTAGCAACTTACATAAATGTTCGTCTTTTAGGATCTACGAAAATATAAGGTCAAGATTGGATGTGCCTAATTATTTTTAGTTTGCGTTAAGAAAATGCTCTTCGAATTATCGTTTTGTGAATTGATACTAAAATATTTTTACAATTGTTTACAACTTTTATATTTTTTATTTATAGAAAAAGGTAAATAAATTCGCTTCACGCTGTATAACGTCGAAAGTTGATAAATCCTAGTGATAAGACAATCAGACAATTTTTGAGGTATTGTGTGGCGCAAATCAGCGCCACATTTTTTCTTATTACTAGAGCGATGAAACTAATTGATATTCCTGAGTGGGAATCGAACACGTACACCACGGCCTGTTCTTATTTGTGTCATGAATATATTTTTTCTATTCTAGATACAGAATTTAGAAGAAGTTGATATTTTTAGGTAAACAAGAATATCGTGTATGCGAAAGCAGTATCGTAAGTGTACGTCGTTATTTACATTTTTTTTATTTATGAGAAATACCAGCGATCAGAACTAACAGGGAGTGAAGCCTCATTGCATTTTAAAATGTCTACCATTTCGGTCATGTATAACGGTCCGGTCAGTCCTGGCGCAGGGGTGTTTAAACGCGACTGGTCGTCGAGGGAAAGGAAAATTTGGTGGAAAGTGGGGAACAGATTCTCTTCACATTATGTTCCCTCTGCCTACCCTTCTTTCGGGATACTATGTGAAATTGGTTTATTTATTTCTAGAATATAAGTTATATGAATAAACATAAAAAAAATTAAAATGTGAATCAGAAACACCAATTTAAAAAAATCAATAGTGCGCTCAGGAAAAACAAACACTGAAAGAGAAAGTTTATATCAACATCATTAAATAACCTTAAAGGGTTGGGCTAAAACATTTTCTATTGTGGGGAATTTCGAAAATTTTTAATTGGTGCTACAAAAGTTGGCAGAAATATTACAGAAAAATATTTAATAATTAAGCTTTTTAAGGATCGATCGGAGCAGATTGTATATAATTTGTTAATTAACATTGCTTGAAATTGTCGGAATTAAGTTATTATGAAAATTTAGGAAGTATAGGAAATGATGATAGAGACCAGTCGTGGCGCAGGGGCACAAGCGAGTGATTGTAAACACGACAGGTTGTGGATTCCATTCCCACTCGAGGAAATGAAATACATTAATCTTTTCATTTTCTTACTCCGACTTACTGTTTCGATAATGAGGATAAGATGCAGCGTTGAGTTCCGCCGTTCAACATGCAGTGCCTCCAAAATTCGGCAGAAAGTGTGTTAATGGTAACAGAGTACTTAAACACTAGGTTTCCCCGCTCTGGTAGACAAGACGTGGCCTTGAATTCACTCAACATCCAATATCTCGGAAATTCGGCAGAAATAAGAGAACGAAGTATCTTAATACGAGGTTATTTATGTTTACCATGCACAAATGAACATAGTACATGAGAGTAAAAGCTTGAAACTTCAAACTGAAAAAAAAACTACATCTTTCTTACGTACAGAGGATATAGTGATATATCACTGCGTTTTCCACTTTGGCTAGTAAGACGTTTTATAAACTAAACATCGCGTAAGGCGTTTTATAAAATAAACAAAATGATGGCAAAGCCAGACCTTATCTACTTAAACGATAACAATATCATTAATTATAGTTTTTCAACATTATTTCACCTCCAAATCAAAAACTGTCTCTACGATATCAAATCAGACTGAAAGACTGAATAAATTTTTTTTGGGATGATCGTATAAATAGAAAAAGAAATCTAATAAAGTATATGGTTTTTATATTTTATTTATAAGAATATAATATTCTCATGTTACATTTTATATTAACTAATATTCATACCTTTTCTCACTATATAAAGGCTTTAGTGGTAATTTATTATGTTTTTAATTGCCTCATCCATTTCAACACATTCTAGTGTCAACTAAGATGAAGCGCGAACGCAGGCAATAAATCTAGCTCGAGTTTTCATTCAAACGTTCGTGTAACGAGCTGTAACTTGCCGCATATCCATTGAAGTCCATGATTTATTATATGGAATAACTAATAGCAATTATATTATACCTACTATGTTTATAATCTAAAGAAAACTAGATGGGTAATTAGGAGCAAAATAATAAAGCTGCCGGGAAAAATTTATAAAGGCCGGGATCACAATCCCGGCCTAGAATAGGATCATCCTGGTACTGGTGGTGTCGTAAGAGGCGACT
>DWAP01005321.1:0-10239 GCA_018230625.1 Heliconius eleuchia | reverse complement strand
GACTGTGCTTGATTATATACATAACTAGCCGCCATATATTGATCGATCACACTCTGTGAAAAGATTGTTTTTAAAATGATTTTCATATCCTTTATGGGGCAGTATAATAGCGGAACTCAACGCCGCTTATACCCTTGAATGGGAATGACATACTAATTAATTTCTATTATTCGTTCTCGCAAGGAGGCGAGGCGCAAGGCCTTAAGAATTCTGCAGAAAGTGGAGAACGGAAACGGCTGCCCTGCTACCTTTGCTAGGGGATACACCGTGACGCTAATAAAACTAAACAATTAAAATAATCTTAGAAACATAATAAATAAAAATCACAGCAATTTTGGCGTTAAATATTTTTTAAATGCTGCCATCTAAAACATTGTAATATTTATTCTGTGATAATTTTTATAATAAGTAATTATTTTATGTGTAATACAATAATTATAAAGTAAATATCAGTCCAACAAATAAGATAAGAGTTTTTATATTTATAAAGTATTTTTTGTATTTCAACTTTTCAATAGCGGGATTTTTAAAATGACTAAAATTTCTTATGATCTTTGTTGATTGTTGACGATGGACTACTGCAAGGTGTTCAAAATGTTGCGTTTCATCAAAAATATATATTTATATTTTTTGTTTATTTCTTGAGGTCGTCGTGACCAGTGGAACTGTCTGAGATTAAACAAGAATGATGTAGTTTTGCGCTCGAGTAAATGGTTATATTTAAATTATATTAATTTTCTCTAATAATCTGGTGTATAAAGCGCGGCGTTGAGTTTCATCAGTCAAATGCCTCCAGAATTCAGGGGAAAGTGAAGCGAAGAAAGTATTAAATAGCTTATTTCCTCGAGTTAGAATCGAACCCATAACCTGTCGCATTTAACAGTCACACCCTTATGCAAAAAAATCTAATAGATGTAATTTTTCATTAAATTTTGACATCACTGATGAAATCGTTTGTTTGAGCGCAGTCATCCCAAAAACAGCCTTCTAAAGTTCTAATACTCTATAAATTATAATAAATATAATGTTGCATTAATGATTTCTACGTAATCTACTGTATATGCGGTCTGAGTAACGTCGAACCGATATAACTCTATACATTCAATTCTTGGTAATTTCCATTTGGCCACGGGGGCGAGGCCAGAGTTTAATTTTTTTTAGCTTCACTCAGTATCACGCGTATATCAGGGTAAGCTACTTGGAAAACTACTGTTAAGACACTCCGTTTCCTATTCATTACACACACTAGACTCTTCCGTTCTTCATTTTCCGCAGTATTGTTGAGGCATTGCGTGTTGTGTCGAACGGAATTCAACGCCGCTCGCACAGTTTAATACTAGTTTGATGTAATGTGAAAAGTGAAGAATGGAATATTAAAGCAGACAACGCAATTAAAAGATACAAGATCAACTTTGCTGCATTTTATATTAATTTTACCGCGTAATAGAAACCTATAGGGTACTTATCGTAGATCTACAGTTATGAAAATTGGGGACGAATTAAGAACTTACAATAAATATAGAGATAAAAATCTGAAAAGTGAAAATGGCAAGTATTTTCTAGAAAAAAAAAATTACAAACTGATATTTGTAGTTAATTTCACACAAAATGAGTGCATATGCCCGAAATTTAAGTTAGTCAAGTTTTATAATTGGTATTTCCCGTTGACCTACAATCTTAAAAACGGTTTTTTTTTTCTTTTTAATTTCATTCGGTTTTTTAATTATTTATTTTATTATAACTTAAAAAATATATTATATATATATTTATATATATATATATATAGTTTCCGCATCGATATTTAATTGGTATACCTCACGTAAAAAAGTACAATTATGTCATTGTTGCACTTGTCAATGCGCGACATTTTAAAAATAATATATATATATAACTTTAAAATATAAAGAAATAAACGCATTTACTCACACAATTCGATTTCATTTCCATATTTGTAACAAAAACTAAATAACAAAACACTTAAAACAAATTAAAAAAATAAATACAAGTTTGCACAGAGTTGCTTTCCGCGTGAATTCTGAAGATGCTCTAAGACGTATTGGCCTTGGGACGGTATGGCGGTGAAAAGATATTAATTATAACATAACTAACTTGTCCTGCGAGTGTGTTTGTATTTGTTTGTTTTATATAGATATAGTGTAGGTTTTTACTATATTATTTTTATTTAAATACAAAAATCGAGTCTAAAAATTTTACATTAAAATTTGATATCTAAAATTCTTTCTGATTTGTTAGCTTCACGCTGTACCCCACACGTGGCGAGATAGGCAGGGAGAACCTGGTTTCTAGTGTGAAGACTCTTCTGTTCCCCACTTTCCGCCGAATTCACGAGGTATTGTGCAGAGAGAATGCCGCAATTTGCATCGTTACCAGAGCGAGCAAATGAAAATATTACCTAAATATTTCATTCTCCCTAAGTTAATCTAACTTGTACAATAGAAATAAAATTGAAAAATATTGTCTTTATAAGTTCTCTGCTTAAGTATGTTTTTTCGTTGAATTAATATGGTCAATGTATATATAGATAGATAATACATATAGATGCATAATAATATTATTACGCTTGATTATTGACGAACTTAATGAAAAAAGGACCATTGTTACAGTCCATGCAAACGAAATTCTGAGCTACATACACATAAACAGCTTCACGCTGTTTCCCTAGCGGGCTAGTCAGAGGGAACGGACCGCCAAACGCTACGGTCTCTACTGTCATCAACTTGTTCATACATGCTCTCTGGAGGGTCCTCATGCTTTTTACGTGACAGTCCTCCAGTGTATTTGATACTGTGTTTTCGAAGGACAAACGAGGTCTCCTCCTACCTCTCTTATCGTTCACTTTTCCATTATAAACCTTATTTGACATTCCATCATTACTCATTCGTTTGATTTGTCCAACCCGGCTGAGCACGTTCTTCTTCATTCTCACCGTAACATAGAACCTGCCATTCTGAAACTTTAAGCTTAAACAAAAAATCTATTCTGCAATGCACAAATTGTAATAAAACTTGTCTTTTTGCTTTAAGCTATTTTTTAAATTCTGTAAGTATATAATAATGATATGGTTGTGAGTTCATTTCGAATTGGATGATATGTATGTATATATTAAACGATTCAATAAGATACATATTGCTACCGATGAAGGTGAAAAAGATTATCAAAGCAGGGGAAATGTGTCAATCAGAGGCAGTTCTTCGTAGTCAACGGCCCTTATCGGAAGGAAACTCGTGTCAAGTAATGTTATTAGGTATATTCGAGTACATATCACTTATTGCAATTACATAGTGTCTCTTTCCAAATAATTTAGAAACATATAGACGATATGTGTTTTCATTGTATTTTTTTTAAACATTAACCGCTTCTGATTTATAACAATATCTATTCTACTTCGTTTCTGTTGGGCCTTTATTCCTTTATTTAACAAAAAATATTTTTTGAAGTTCAGTTATATAAATTAACATTTTTTTTTATTTAAATTATTTTAAAGGTTCTGTACCTTTTAAGGAAAAAGTAACCTTTATAAGATCATTCTGTTGTCTGTCTGTTTATCTGTCGGTCAAGAGCCTTTATCTCAGGAATGTTTGACGATATCGAGTTAAAATTTAAGCCATAAACTCAGATCTACGATTCTCTGATTTCCTGACAAAATTGTACTTCTACATTTATTAAAAAAAACTAAAGGAAATCAAAATTAATAGGGTACTTCCGGTTGACTTAATCATGAAATTTGGCAGCTAGCATCTACATGTAGTAGTATTTACTAGTTCTGAATAAAATCTGAAAACTATACATTTGTGGCTAAATGCTAAAGAGGTAAATGAGGTATCAGATGAAAGTGCTCTGGCTAAGTTAAGTTTGAATTCAGAAAAGCTCGAGACCTTAAATTTTCGTATGGAACTCTCGGTGGGCGTGCCCGACTCGCACTTGTTCAGTTTTTTTTCTATCGACGCTGCTTTACTTAATGTTCATACAATGAAATATTATCAATTTGGAATTCTTTTATAACATTGTATTCTTTACAAACTGGAACATTAACCTTGTGTTATTATCACTCTGTATACAATATAAATTAAGTCAAAAGTATTTATTAAATAGGTATTTTGGAGATAAAAGATAATGTTATTTATTTGAGCTTCTTATGATATTCCATATAAGGTAAGTTGGGTGGATACTTAGCACGCTATCCACAATCCGGCGGAAAGTGGGAAATGTAGTGTCCTAGCTTTAGGTTTCTTCTGCCTACCTTGATGTACGCGAGATACAGCATTTATTTTATAAAGAAGCTGATTTATTTTATTTTAAGAGTTAGAACAGTTTAACAGAAAACGTGTTTTTCCCAGCTTCAGTTTATCTCATTTCTTCATGATGAACGGCTGCATAGCTCTAAATTTCTGGTTTTAACCAGGAATTTAGAGCTATGCAGCCGTTTTCCTTTAGGAAATCAAAATTATAGGTTTAGACTCTTGTAAAGTCTAGATTTTTTTGAATATCATGACAGTAAAATGTATAAGAATTGAATGTATTCTACATTCAATTTATTCCGAATGAAATTGGTACTAAATTTAAATTCACTTCTGTTGTTTTAGTAATAGAAACTATAGAAGTGTCTTGTCTGGCTTTTCTAACCTAAAATATGAATAGTAGCGTAAATAAATTTATCTATCATCAAAAAAAAACGAAAATAAATTTCGGCTTTTATAGCATGTAATTTGGGAATATACTTTTCGAGTAAATGTAAAATTAATATAATTCAAAGCTCTGTTTACGGCCGTCAGCTGGTGTCCGGCAAGGGGCGACCTTACCGCCGATGATATCCACTCAAGCAGCTACGTAGTGCTTGCACCTTCTTAGAATTATGGAAAAAAGTTGTCCATGATTGAATGTATCAATCTGTTAGCAAATGTAGCATAATAGAAGTATTATAGGTGGTATGCGGGCGAAGCCGCGTATCGGTTGCTCGTTGCGTATATCGTAAAATATTGTAATATTTACTTAAAAACCCCATTAAGTCATTAATGTATGGCATAAGAAATAAGCTAAATTGAAAACAAATTTCTAAACAGTACGTTAGTAGCTAAAGTTTTGCCAAATAAAAAAAATACAAAAGACCGGTCGAACCAATTCGCAGGTAGACATAACGAAATTACACATATACAACAAAATTGTTTACGTTTATGGTTATTGGGTGTCCTTTTTATATGTTTTGGATTCATATCAAACTAAATAAAAATTCAAAGTAATGGTCTTTAATAAATCCAGGCTGCATTTGTTTAAGGGAAGACGACTTATATTTTATCAACATAACTGATAGAAAGATTAAATTCAATTTAAATTATAATTTTAACATATACATCGACACATTCGCAATTAGACCAGCCTCTTCTCTCCAATTTCTACGCCCATCTCTCAAGGAATGGAATCTACAACAATTTTTAGAAGGACTTTACTTTGTCATATAACTAGAAAAAACTGTTCAAAAAATTATTGGCAGTAATAAAAAAAAATTAATCAGCTTCACGCTCTATTCCACATGTAGCAGAGTAGGCAGAAAGAGGCTAGTGTTAAAACATTCTGTTCACATAAGACATTCTGTTCCATATTTTCACCATTATTCAAGACATTGCTTATTCAGTAGAGAAACTCAATGCTGTGCTTCGTCTTATTTCCAGAGTAAGGAAATGAAATAGTAACCACTCAGAGTAGGTATCGAACCCATAACAGTGAACCATTCTTTAACAGTGTAAAAATCTTGTGCCATAGAAATTACTTTAATTATAATAATTATCGTAAAAAAAATAAGGAATCATTTACACTATTAAATCAGCAGTGATTGTTGTTGACAGCGCTGATTTCATTTGAGTTAATCTTAGTATTAGTTATCTTATCTAATGAGACTCTAACATATACAACGTATATTTATAACATATAATAAATAAAATATGTAATATCCATACCTTACATTATAGACATTTTCAGTACATTTGAAATAGTATGGAGATTGCGAATTAAATGTGAAATCATTTTTTTTACTTTCCCAAAATGTATTAAAAATAAATCGCAAAAGTTTCGACGCAACAGTTAAGTTAATTATACTTGTATAATATGTCCAAAAACTCATTTATTTTCTGTGAATAACATCTTGGGTTAGGTAAAGACTGTATTTTACTACTTTAAAATAATATTTTTTACTTTAAAATAATATTTATTTTGTCACGAAAATCGCACCGCAATATTGAAGTAAATAAAATATTACATGATTCAATGTACTTACTGAGCTTCTGATTGTCCATTTTTACCCCTACCCTGATTTGAAAAATGATTACAGACACATTATTCACAGCTATTATTCAATTGCAGTTATTTAACACGAACGCTATGGTGGCTCATAGATATATAGAAATTAATGTACAATTTAATGATTGTGTACATATTGAAATGTTAGCAAAGAGTGCAGCGAGGATTGCTCATCATAACTTTAGATGGCAATATATTACCCTGGTTCTATTAAATACGACTGTTTTCTGTGGAGTCAATGCATTCTTAGAAAGTTACAATAAAACAGCAGTTATAGCCACTAAAAAGATGAAACCGAATTTTCATAAGATTACAAAACAATTTGTGCTTTTCGGTGATAATCTGGGAAGTATACTAAATTTATTAGCATGGATAAATCTCCATAAATTTGATAATACAGGTACGTTCTTAATTATATGTCAATCGATGGTCGACAAAGATTGTGATGAGTTAAAGGCTGTTGAAATATTTTGGAATTATAAAATAGTAAATATCATATTTATTAACAATATGTCAGATTACGGTGCTAAAGGTTATACCTATGAATATGGACGGAATTGTCAAAATGGCCCTGCCACTGAAGTTAAAGATTGGAATAATTGTATTAAAATAGGTGAAAAGTATTGTAAAAATAAATATCCTCTCAAGTTACGAAACTTACACGGTTGCCCTATTATTGTGTCCACGTTTATGCAGAAACCTTACATGAATTTCAGTACTGGTACTCCAGCAGGTGCTGATGGCGATTTGTTAAGTATTATAATCAAAGCGTTAAACGCAAGTCTTACGATAAGAACACCTTTGAGAGGTGATGGTTGGGGAAACCTTGATGAAAACGACACGTGGGTTGGTTCTCTTGGTGACTTATTCTATGATTTGGCAAATTTCTCAATGACATCGGCAAGTATTACTCAAACTAGACATAGAGATTTTCAAACATCTAACTTTTATTATTCTATAAATTTAGGTTGGGTAACGCATCCTCCAGAAAAAGAAAAGCCATCGTATAAACTTTTAAGACCTTTTAAAGTCGACACAAGAATTGCCATAATTATTTCCTTTGGAATCGTTCTTTGCATTGTATTATTTCTTAAAACTAAATTTTGCACGATTATTTTCAAGCAATTTAGTTCTGGACGTGATGCAGAGAATGTTCTTTTTTTATCTTGGGAAATGTGTATGGGCCAACCAATATTAACTGTACCTTCTAAAATGGCATTGTCGTATTTAGTATTAATATGGATTTGGTACTGTTTCCTAATGAGAACTTTTTATCAAGTTCATCTAATAAATTCTTTGAAAAATGATATCTACTTAAATGATTTTTCGAGTATAAACGATGCTATCGAAGCGAATTATCCATTCGGTGGAGGTGCAGCTTTAAAAGACTATTATATCGATCAACATGTAGTTTATAACAACTGGAAGCATAAAGATAGCTCAGAATATGAATCAATAATGCTCAATTTAACTCAAGGTATGAGATTTGTTTTAGCTATGAATTTAGCAACTGCAAAAGATTTTCTTAAAGAACCTGGCAGAAACTTGCATATTTTACCAGAAGTAATTTTAAGTTGTCCATCAACTATTTTCTTCAAAAAATTTTCTCCATTGGCCAATCCAATAAATAAAATATTAGAGCGTTTGATTGAATTTGGTTGGCCTAATATGTTTTTCAAAAATAGTACAACGAGACATAAAATTCAAAAAGCTGAAGACGAAGACAAACCTATTACTTTAAGTAATTTTACAGGGTGCTACTTAATATTAATATGTGGTTGGTTGTCATCTCTAATTTTGTTTTTTCTTGAAATTAATTTCATGAAAAGGGAAGCCCAGCCGATTATTGCCTACAGAAATTAATCATCTAATGTATTTATCACACTTTTATTGAATACATTAAAAAACCATTTGTTACAAAATAAAATGAAGCGTAACAAAAAGATGATAATCGCATATTGGAAGCATGTGAAGCGACAATCAGTGACTAAATGTATTACAGTACCTATTGGATTTTTCATTCAGGGACTATTTTTGAGAGAAAATGAATAGTAGTGCTTCGGAAAATTTTTTGTATACAGATATATCTGTTTTAGAAAATATGGGAAAAGCTGCTGCAAAAATTGCGTTCTACAATTTTGATTGGCGATATATGGCTCTTGTTGTTTACAATACGTTGAATATGATTTCACTAGAAATCTTTCTTAAAAATTATAATAAATTTGTTGTATTAAAATTTGGAAAATTTATTCCACAAAAACGTGCCACACGGATACCACAGTTCGTTATTTTCGGTAAGGACTCGTACGATATAATTGACATGATTTTGTGGCTTGATAAATCACAATATGATAATTCTGCAAAATATATTATAATTTGTGCATCATATGAATATGATGATAATTGTAATGAAAGTCACATTTTTGCTACATTATCAAGTGTCTTTATAGTAAATGTAATTTACATTAGATCGAAGAGCAACACTGACTATGAAATGTTTTCATATGATATTGTAGTCCCAGAAAAATGTGTAAATAATGTACCTTATAAGCTTGATATTAGCAGCAATTGCACGAATGATGATTGCTTAATAAATCTATATCCTAGAAAATTGAAAAATTTTTATAAATGTCCTCTTATTGTATCAACTTTTCACCAGCCACCCTTTATGATTTTAAATAATGAAACTTCTGAGCTTTCTGGAAGTGATGGAGAAATATTAAAAATTTTAATCAGTGCACTGAATGCTACTTTGAAAATTAAAATTCCTGCTGAAGGAAATGTGTGGGGTCGACATTACGACGGTAACTGGACTGGTTCTCTGGGTGACGTGTACAACAACCATGCTCATATGTCGGTATGCTCACTGCCTGTCTCTGCCCGAAAATCTTCCGATTTTACTACATCATTCATATACAATTCTATGGACATTGTATGGACTGCTGCACTTCCTCCGCAAAAGCCCTCTTGGGAAAAGCTTTTAAGTCCTCTAGACATTAGTATAAGAGTGGGTTTATTTCTAATTTTTATTTGCATTGCCATAATAAATGCTATGACAAAATTAGATATTTGGAGACGGATTCGAATGGTTCTTAAAATTGGGCCTATAAGATCAAGTTTATTATTTTACTCATGGGCGCTGTTTCTGGGGACATCAATATTAAAAATACCGAAAAACAGATCTCTTCTTATGTTAGTTTATAGCTGGATTTGGTACTGTTTTGTTATTCGGAGTGCTTATCAAGCCGCTTTGATGAATTCGTTAAAAACTAAAATATATGAAGAATATTACCCATCTTTCGGCAGTGTTTTAAAAGGACGTCATCCCTACGGTGGTATGTCTACACTGCGTCAATATTACTCCGACGACCTGTTCATTTATGAAAATTGGAAAGTCTTGGATTTCAACGAGTCTTATAACATTTTGGATCAGATTTCTGAAGGTACATCAGATTTTGTATTAGCGTATAATAAGGAAAATATAATAGAATATTTGATGGAGAGTAATGGTGATAAGCGTTTGCAAATTATACCTCAAAAGATTATTGTTAGTCCTATAGCAATATACTTTAAGAAAAATTCGGCTTTGGCAAGTTCAGTCAATCGTATTTTAAGTTTCGCGGTTGAATCTGGTTTTTCTCAATTAGTGCACAGAAATTATTTAAGACATAAGAAATATATTTTTCAATTGACTAGTAATAAAGTATATAACCCACTTACTTTAGATAATTTTAAGTCGTGTATGCTTTTAATGGTTGCTGGGTGGTTCTTAGGCCTTATATTTTTTATAGTTGAAGTATACTGTGGACAGTTGGAAGAGGATGAATAAAAAAAGGATGCAATGTCCAGCGTAGATTAATTGATATTTTTTAATTAATTTCTAATAATAAACTATATTTTTAGAAGCTTTTTCTCGCTCTTCTTTTA
>DWAP01005320.1:0-10239 GCA_018230625.1 Heliconius eleuchia | reverse complement strand
CTTAGCCTCGACACCGGAGCGAAGAAATGGAAATATAAATTTAAGTAAATATTTCCTCTCCGGGTTGGGATCGAACCCACAACCAGTCGGTTTTACAGTCACACTTCGTGCCGCTAGGGCACGACTGGCCTCATTGGTAATATTTAATTAAAAAAAAAAGCCATACAATTTTTTTTATGTATTTTTATGTATTTTATTATATCTCGAAAATGGTAAAACTACAGACATGCAATATAAAATATGGGTTTACAAATTAGGGAAATAACATTGTGAAACAATCATTTTGCGATATGGTAAGTTGAAATCAGTTTCTTAAATTTTCACATTTTCATTAATTTGAAACAAAAACTTTTAGCTATTTCACTGAAAAAAAATACATAAAAGTACCAATACATATTAAAAAAATATGCTTATTTTATATCCCTTAAAAATATTTTGTTTAGGTTGTATCTCGAAAATGGTAAAACTAAGGACTACGCAATATAGGATAAAAAAAATTGGCAATTACCACTTCTATCGACTGTTTCAGATAGTCTTAAATTAAACTGTATATTAAAAAGTTTCGGTTTCCACTTGATTGATGCCACTTCAATAAACGATCCAAGCGTATATCTCACAGCTTTAACTAACTGGCAGCACTGGTAAATTGTCATTTTACATTTGACGTTCTCATTTGACAGTTGGCATTTTTGGCAACCACCTTTAGGCTGTAGCCAATGTCAGTTGTCACTTCAAATCTTCTGTACTTAGTGATACGCAGTTGTTTGTAGTTGCTGCCTTGGCGGTTTTGCTGTTTATATATTATAACATAATTTTTTTTTGGTATAATTATTTTAAAGCTTAGTTGCAAATCATCATCTATGCTAGCTTTCATATAAGTGAATTTATCGTCACGTGTTATTGTGATATAATGTCACGATAGATATCGATATAGGACTAGTGCTTTTAATTTATAATTTAAATTATATTTACTATGGCGCCGAATTTGAGTAAAATAACTTCAAGGACAGATGTAAAACTAGGGATTGCTGCTTCCGCAGCTTTAAGTGCTTGGATATTGAGAAATTACTTAAACTCAAGGTATACCAATTACCCTTTACTTTTTTCATTGCTGTTGTTTTTAGATAATATAATAACATGTATAAAATATTATTAGTTTATCTTCTAATATTATTGCATTTTCAGACCAAAAAATGTTAAATCTGGTCAGCTATCTCCTGAAGAAAGAGTTCAATACATGATAACAGATAAAAATAAAAAAGAACCAAAAGCACAAGTTGATGCAAGGTTCATTGCTGAATTAAAAGTACTATGGTCTATTATGTTCCCTACATTATGGAGTAAAGAGAATGGATTTATGGCACTGATAGCTCTATCCCTTATATCAAGAACACTATGTGATTTGTGGCTTATACAACATACAACTTTAATTGAGGGGTAAGTTATTTATTAATGCTACTATTAAGATAGAAAAAAGTAAAGTGTCATAGCAGTTTTCCCCTTCTGTGAAATTAATTATATTCATTTCCTTGTTCTGGTAACAAGACAAATGCCAATGCATTCTGCCATTTAACATGCAATGTCACACAAATTGTCCAGAAAGATAAATGGAGTGTTTTAACACAAGATTCTTTACTTTAAGATTCTATTCTTTACTTACTAAAATTTACATTTCTGGAGTGGGCACCAGCGGCCATGCTCATTCTTAAGTGGATATGGCCCACTCCCTCCCTGTGCTTCCTATGCCCACAAGTTCAATGTTGAGTTCTGACATTCAACTTGCAATTTAAATTGAAAATTAGACAGTGCTTGGGGAATAATGTCTTCACTCTAGGCTCTCTCTGCCTATCATGTGTACTGTAGCAGCATACAATGTGAAAGTAAAAAAATATTAAGATTATAAATATACTTTTAGAAATATCTTTTTGTACCTGTATGTTTAAACAAGAATTTATTCGAAATAATGCCTAATAAAATACTTACAGTAGTATTTCAGTAAACAATTTTAGTTTGATAGTGATCATTGAAGAAAAATTTCGGCTTGGAAATATATTTTTATTAATTTTATGACTGTGCTAGTTTAAACATATTTATTTCAAATATATAACTGTAAAAACTTACTAATTAAAGTTTATCTTATATTTTATATAATGACATAAAAGTATAAAGTAGCAACTTAACTTTAAATTGGTAATTAAAGTTGACTCAAGTTCATAAAGGTAGCCATTGTATGCAAATAGTAATATGCATATTTTAAATTACTTTTAATTGTGATACACATTTTTTTTTGGTTTATACATTTATCATAGTAGCATTTTATTATTGTTTATTTTATGTATCATTTAGAAAAAAATGCGTAATTTACATAATATTTGCGTAATCAACATAGATTATTTATGTACATTATAAAGTAGAGAAGCAAACATTTTTCTAGGGCTCCTTTGTTTAGTTAAATACTTTATTGTGACCCGAAGTTAAAAATATCATGTAAACAATTGGGCATATTTAATTGACTGACTTTTTTCAGAACAAAATATAAAAAATAAAGAAACATTTTGCATATTGTTTCATATTGACATAGTTAGGGTTTTTAAATATTATATTTTTGTTATAGTTCTACAACCAAAGATCAAGCTTTTAGGCTAATTAAATTAATATGTTCGTGAAAAAACTTATATATTTCTATTATATAAAAGTTAAAAAATTTTAGTTTATAATTTTTATATAGCAGTTTAATTGAATATGAAAGATAAATTTAATAAGGAAGCAATACAATGGTGTTTTAGAGTTTTATAAATATTATAACTAGTGGAGATAGCAGATAATATATGTATATGTGACTGTGTTTGGCAAAAGGAACTTTCGGAGTTCTAGTTTCCGAAATACTCTAGGTTTGTGAATTGTTCTAAAAATACCGCTGTATTCTTCATTCTTTTGATTAGTTATTATCATTCAAGAAAACATGTTCATAAAATAATTAGCCGTCAAAAACGTTTATTTAATACTTTTAGAAGCTCGTCAGGTTGACTATCGAGGGTACAAGTTTGGGACGCTACTTTACCGACGTTAAAAATAATGCGTATATACCATAAATAGTAACAAGTAGGTAGCAAAAATACGCATTTATATTAATAAGAAATAATTAAAACAATAATTATTTAATCAATAACTAGTCTAGAAACGTAGTCAGATCAAGTGGTGGTTGTTAAATAGACCGGTGCAGGAGATGATCTGTAAAAAGGTTGCCTTTAAGGAGTGGCACCAATCTAACTCACCTGAAGACAGACTGGAGTACATAGTAGCAAAACGTGCCAGCGAAACAACTATAGCTAGAGACCGCAGTGAGATTTTATCACCACTATATGATAAACTTGAAACTGTGGAGGGGCAGAAGCTCATATACAAACTGGCACGTGCCCGGGATAAAATGACGTAAGATATCGCAAAATGTCAATGCGTCATAGATTTCCAGGGCACGCTGCTCTGTAATCAGGCTTCTGTGAAAAAGGATCGAGAAGCTCCTTCCAGGAGCTTCTGAACACACAGAACCCCTACAGTATTTCTCAAGATCCTCAGACTTATTACCCCAATAACCCTTGACGAAACCCGTAATTGCCTTCGACGCATGAAGAACGGAAAAGTAGTGGGATATGACGATACTCCGTCGAAATCGTTGCGCGAAATCGTTGGGATCTCTTGGTGTGCTCATGCTTACTGACCTTTTTAACCATATTTTGGACACTGGAAAAATGCCACTCCAGTAGCGACTGAGTTTCATTACCCCTATTTACAACGGAAAGGGCGGCGCTCAAGATTGTGGTAGTTACAGAGGCATCAAGCTTATAAGTCATACCATGAAGCTCTTTGAGCGCATAATCGACCTTAGCCTCCGCCAAGAGTGTACTATTTCTGAATCTCAATATGGTTTATTTTTATTTGTATCGATAAACATCGATAGATCTCATTTTCAATTTTATAGTTGATTTTTATTTGTCTGTATCTCAATATGGTTTATTTTTATTGGTATAAACGTCGGAAGATCTCCCTAACAACACTAAGTATTGTGTACCTGTTAGTTTCATTTAAGTACTCAGGTGCCTAAATAAAATAAATTTCACTTGTTATACTTTATATCTAAAAAGCACTCTGTTTTTAATATTTACTTAGATTTAATTTCTAAATTTCGTCACATTTTGGTTAATCTGAAAGTTTAATACTAAACTTGTACCTGCCGTAGGAATTCAATTAATAATAATATAATTCAGGATGGAAAATATATGTATAACTTTTTCTATAAAACCCATATTAATAATAATCAATCAGCTTTACGCTGTATCCCGCATACAGCATGGTAGGCAGAGGGAACCTAGTGTTAAGACACTCCGCTCCCTACTTTTCGCCGAATTCTGGTGGCATTGCGTGCTGAGTGGCGGAACTCAATGCCGCGCTTTGCCTCGAGACCATAGCGAAGAAATGAAAATGGAAATAAATATTTCACTTCCTCGAGTGGGGATCGAACTCACAACCAGTCTATTTTACAATCAGCAAATAGAGTGCTTTTTAATTTCCAAATTAAAATAAAAAATATAAAAAGTACGGAATTTATTTTTAATTTAATGCTTTTATACCCACAACTAAGTCTCTTATATTAACAACAGTCTGTCATATTTTTTCTAATTCATCAAAAATTTTGAAAATCATTTTACTCTCTCTTGCGTTGTTCCTTACTTAAAATCTTTTAAACTATATTTCTATAAAAACATGAATGTTCTCAGATTAGCTTTATATCAATCACTCCGTAACTTCGCAGTAGAAGTATTTCACGACTATAAAATTCAAATGCAATATTCTCAACTTGTACGTTTCGAAAGGTTAGGATTATAGAATAAAATATATATATATAGTTGTACTTAAAGACCTGCTTCTTGTTTCTTTATATAGGTAATGTTTATCTAGTTTAGGTAAAAATGATAGTTATCAATAACTCCATATCACGAAAGTTATACCTTTTCAGATACAGTCACATGCATTTAGTTTCCTTATCAACAAGTTAATTTCCTTAAATGAACTAAAACAAAACTATCAGGAATATATCCGTAATTTACATTTATGATTTCTTTTACCATTTACATATATGTGTATGCATGTACTAGGACATTTTAATATTGTATAGGTAGTTGCTAGAATATTTTAATATTGTATTAAATGTTTTAAAGTTTTAATAATTCAATGATAGCCAATGAATACAATGTTATGTTGAAAAAACGCTTTACCCCGTACATAGCAGAGGAGGCAGAGGGAGCCTACTGTTAAGACACTCTGTATGCTTCGTTACCAGAGGGAGAAAATGAAAAAGGTAAATATTTCTTTCCCTCGAGTGGGATTACAATCCACAATCGTGTTTACGGTCACACGCTTGTGACCCTGCACCACAACGCCACGGTCTCGAACTCCCCTCGCACTTGTATATATCTTTTATGTTTGTATGTTCAGCAGAAGTAAATTGCGTAACAAAAGTCACAGTAGTTTTTTTGTACAACTCAATATTTAAAACAATAATAAGTAAATGAAACGAAGCTATCTATAGTGGATAAATCGATCTAACTCTCCATTATTTATGTTTATTTAGTGCTAGCGTCCTCGCCGGCTTCGGCTGCTTAAACTAACGAACATTTATTTACTATTATTTATATGTATTTAGATAAAATTGATTAATTGTTTTGATATGATTATCTATACTGTTATGCATTCAATAAATTGTAATCTCTGTTTAGATTTTATTTGATATTGCTAAAAAAATGTATTGTTGTATTAGACAAATGTTTAGTTATTTCATATCTATCTAGGTAGGAGACAGTACGCGCGCACGACTCACGCGGTTTTTCTGCGTAAATCCCGATCGCGAGGAAATGTTAGTATAAAAAGTAGCCTATATGTTACCTCATCTATCTTTCGTTTTCTTTAGTGTTAGTTAAAATCGATTCAGCTGTTCCCGAGGTCAGCCCGGACAAACAGTTTCAAAATGCCAAATTTTGCCTAATGAAACAAATTATTATTAGATAATATTCTTTATTTTACATAAAAGACAAGTATGTTTGTGCTTTCAAATTAGCCGTGTTTTTCAAAGTCCATATGGGTATTTACACGATACCAAAACACAAACCAACAATTTTGAAATTTTTGTATTTAGTTTAATAGAGTAGGCACAGAGAAGCTTGTGCCAACACATTTTTAGTTCCACTTTCCAGATTGGAAACATTGCATAGTGGAGTTTAACGCCACGCTTTGTCGTACCAGTAGGTACCTCCTCTACCCCTATTGTTATTTCCCCATAATGCACCGAGCTCATGTATATGAGACAAATATAAATACAATAATTCTCTCGGCTCATCGCGGATATGAAACCTCCGGTCAAAATCATAGTTATGCCATGTTGTTATTGTTGTTATGCTTTCGCGGTTGAACCGGTAAACTGCTCTTTTCAAAAGGCTCATTGTATGAACAGGTAAACTTTGTACGCTGAAGATGAAGTTTGAATATTTAACTTTATACTCTTATCTATTTTAAAATTTAAATATTAAATATTTGAAAAAAAAAATAGATATTTTGCATAGGAACTGATTGAAGACAAAATTTGGTAATACAACGCACAAATTATGTTTCCAAGTTCTGGGCTCTAAAGCGTGACTGACAGACTTATCTACTTGTCCAATATTGCCAATAATTATTTACGAGATACATTTGTATGTCTGTAATTAAAGTGAATTTATTATTAAAAGTATATTTATTATATTTTTATTTTTACACAATACAGCATTAAAGCAAGTTATTTATACGCGTTGAAATAACTCGTTGCGCCAGAAAGTCTTTAAGTTTTTTATCAAACTAAAATAAAATAAGATGTATATTAGAATTGTAGAATTTATTTAGTTCATTACATAAACGTTGGTGGAACTGGCATTTATTCGATCGATAAAAATATAATCATATAACTGGTTTTCCTTCATATTGGTTCGTAGACGAGGCGGCCATCGTCTAACAACGTAACGTTTACCTATTACATCATTAAAATCATGCATTAAAAAGTAAAAGTTACTTAAAAAGTAAAACCTATTCGCTGCGTATTTGGATATGACTTGTCTGGGGACTTAACAATGTGATCGAATAATTAATGATTGGACCTCATTTACTTAAAATTAAATACATTTAAATTATATCAGTTTCACGCTGTATCCTGCACATAGCAGCGTAGGCAGAGGGAACTTAGTGTCAAGAAACAGCGTTCTCCACTTTCACGGCGTTGAGTAGCGAAACTCAACGCCGCACTTTGCCTCGACACAGAGCGAAGAAATGAAAATATAAATTTAAATAAATATTTGATTAGAATGAAGTGTAGGAGTAATTTCTTTCAAACTTATCTACCTATTGTATAATAACAATTATCATTATCGCACCAGATTGTGGATTAACCGTCACCAAATACTAAGTAAGTGCCCACCTATGTATAAAACTTGAGCACACTTTAGTTATCACAAATGCATATTGCGAATCATTTAAATTTTATACTCGAAAATTATAGCGAATTTTTATTAGTTTACGATTTTTTAACGAATTTTATTGTTTCTATACGATTCGTAAACGTAATCGTCGTCGTACTTAAATACATCAATAATATCCCACAATAATGCCTAAATATGAGGGTTTTTTTATTAATATGTTTTGAAAGTGCCATAGCACTAAAAACTAACTCTCACAAAAACCGACGAAATGTCTGGAATTACCCTGAATGGAGCTAATTAAAAATACGCAGATTGTGTGTATCGAAATCGACTCATACGGCCAAAGTACACGATAATTTCACCAGCGTAGATAGAAATATGTTACTGTATATGAAAATCACAATGTTCATTTGTAAAATAAATAATTTTCTCGCTATGTAATGCTCGCGTCGAGTGCGTTGTTTATCGTTTTACTCTAATGGACTTTGCTTTGGGACTTAGGACCGTTGGGAAATGTATTGCTTTGCTTACGAGAGGTATAGATAACCAACGGGGAAAATAATACAATTTTCCGATTATTATGCTACGTTTAGTTTATAGTTTTTTTAATTATATATTAAATAAAATATTTAGTTAAATAAAATATGTTATTATTCAGACAATATTAAAAAAATATAAACTAAACTCCTTAGCATTTTATATAATTTTTAAAAATATTTTGTCGCTAAAAAAATATGGCCCGGTAAAGCGAACTGAGGAGTGTTAATTCATCATTATTAGAAATCAAAATACAATACAAACATAGTTATTAACATAAGTTATATTTCTTCCTGATTATTTTATTGCTAAATAATAACTACTTCTTGACCAACTTTAAAGGAAGGTTATCAATTCAGTGTGTGTATAATATAGTAATGAAATTACAGTACATTTATGTGTATATTACTAGTGGACCCATGCGGCTTTGCCCGCTTGAACTATAAGAATATTCATTAAAATATATTAAATATATTTTTGAAATTATTTTCAGTTATCAATGGGATTAGTAAGAAAAGATAAGCCTAAATAATCAAAAGAAACTGAAAAAGAATAAAAAAATCTTATTATTAGACAAAATATCGGAGTAATTGAAATGAACAAACAAAATAATTTAAAGTAACTAAAGTAAATTCTTATTGGAAAAAATACTTAACTAATTAAAATGAACAAAAATAATAAGTAAACGTAACCAAAGAAAAAAATACTAAAAAAAGGACTAAACAAAACCCGTTATATTATGAACGTAAAATAATTATTTAAAAGTATTAAAATTAAAAGTAATAGGAAATGCAATCTAAACTATAATAAAACAGTAAAAAAAAAATATGCTATGTTAAGGATTACAATATGTTCGTTACAATATATGATTTTTGCTTAACTTAAAACATTTACGCAGCTCATGACTGTTCATTTTAAAACTTTTATATCTTCTAAAATATCTATTCCTGTGATATGCTGTAGAGTCCATTGAGAGTTCGATGTATCTAACATATTTAATCGAATAAGGAATAATACTGTACTGTTGAAAATAGTTTCGCAATTATCCCTTCTTTATTTTAAACACAAAAATGGTTAGTGAGGTTTGTCTTTAAGAGATAGACCTATTATGTGCAATAGGCTATATAACATTAATGTATTTCTTTAGTTAATCTAACACAATGAATGAAATATGAATGAACGCCATTGAACCGCGAATGCTGCAGAAATAATAAAATATATCGTAAAAATATTCAATTTCATTCGTTTTAATAAAAGTCCGCAACATCATGTCTTATAAATAACGTTATTAAAATATCTATTATTATCAATGCAAAGAAAAAAGTTTCTTTCTCCTGACTTGTTTCCTTAGATTATGATTTAACTGAAAATCTTATGTTAGTAGTTCGAAAATTAACCTTTTTCATGATTTTTGTTTCTCTTTTTTGGATATTTTATTTATGTAGTTAACTTTTGTTTGTTTATAAAACTAGTGTCAACAGTAGATGTAAATTGTTAAACTGTAGTAGAACCGACACACCTCGTACGTAACGTGTACGTGTATTTTGATTGCCAGATTGCCCAAGTTTTTTCAGTGTAATGTTTTCACAACCTAGGTGTGAGTGATAATTAAAATAACATTTGAAACACGAATTTTTGAATATTCTGGTTTCCTTTTATTTCATTCGGCGTCTAAATGAATATTTTGTTGTAGAATAACAACTATATGAATTTCAATCTCATCTTTTTATTCCGATATTTGATTGTAGGTTAAATAACTTTCACTTAAGTCTTAAAGGAAAGTAAGCAAGTTATCTTCAACGGTTCTCTTCACTTTAAAGTTTCGTGTCAATAAATTAAAGATGTTAAAATATATTTTTTCTATAAAACATTTTGAGCTTCTTATGTATATCTTTTTTTTATTTCTTTTTTTATTCGTATTATATTTTGTCGTCATAAATTTGGAACTATAGTTGTAAATTTATATCAAACATTTTTTCTATATTTTATCTTTCTATATCTTTCTCAAAATATGTATTAACGTTTTTATGGTCTTGGAAAGCGTAAAATAATTAAAGGTTACACTTGTGTGTATGTATGTGTGTGTAATTATTTTATATAGTATTTAATTATTTATTCTATTTTTATTATAGACTAGCGACCCGCTCGCTGCTTCGCCCGCTTAAACCACAGAATTATTTGCTTAATACACTAAAATTATGTT
>DWAP01005319.1:0-10240 GCA_018230625.1 Heliconius eleuchia | reverse complement strand
ACATGTAAAAATACATGTCACTTATAGAATAAGGCAAATATTTTAATGTAATTTAATGTTTTAAATGACTAGCGTTGTAATTTCAAATCGTAAAATAATAATGTTTGTTGGTATTTTTGCGGGAACCAAATAAAAAGTCACTTGAAAAAAAAAATAATTTTATGGGTAACAAATGTGTATAACATTTATTTTCTTATTTTAGTACAGACGAGTCATAAATTCAAGGGTAGGCACGCACAGTGGTACTCGAAATCTACGAAAATAGTTTCTGTGAATGCCTAAATAATCGTTAAGTTGGTAACCTAACTTTATTATCTCGCTCCTACTCGTACCCGGCTATATAGTGAAAATATACCTACTATATTTATTATTTTAATGACTGAGTATATTCAGATTCTTTTTTAAATAGTAAGACTCGAAATATTTTATATTATTTTAAAAGATTTTTTCTTTTGTCATTTATTATCAATGAATCAAGATCAGTCAATATAAACGCTTTTGATTGTTTAACTTTTTCCTCACGAAACTGTACAATTCTAATACTAAATATAAAAATATTCTTTTGTCATTATTAGTACTACTGATATGGGATGCATATTTTGTTGCTACGACCCCTTATTTTTCATCCAGTTATTGTTGTATATAAAAAAATGTGTTTGCTATTTTTTTTTTTAACTTATATTATATCTTAAATTTATCTTTCAGTTCATTGTATATTTATACTAAA
This sequence comes from Heliconius eleuchia, assembly GCA_018230625.1. Lineage (NCBI taxonomy): Eukaryota > Metazoa > Arthropoda > Insecta > Lepidoptera > Nymphalidae > Heliconius > Heliconius eleuchia. Next base: position 9,513 of record DWAP01005319.1, on the reverse strand, counting down.
ATAAATTTTTAATTTCTCTTACTTTTCTAATTATATGTAGGTCTAATTAGATATTGATATTAATATATAAATATGTATATCCAATAAGATCAATAGCAAATTGAAATATATTTTATAGATATAAAACTTTTCATACAAAAATCTAGCAAAAGTAAAGGAGTCTCCAAAGCCATATAAGTTCTAGATAGGCTAGGATATCTCAGCGCCTTTTTGCGTTCAGCTCGACTTGAGGCTGGTGCCGTATTGATTAGTCAGGACTGCCGGAGTTACGTAAGGCGGCGCGACGCGCTCCGTACGCCGGCAGACTATAGCTATTTGCTCCCTTGTAACCTAGTTTTGGAACAACCTCTTTTAACTGAAATATATTGCTACACCACAATTTATATTTATAGATTTGATGAAATAAATAATGAAATGTTGCCATTTTTTTTTAATACAATTTGTGCTCCCGTAATATTATTCTGTGGCCAAAATGTAAAATAAATGTACTTATATTGAGTGCCATTTCACATTAGGTTAATTGAATATTGAGTGGCACCCGGCCCTTTCAGCTCGGCGATATATAGATTATGCTTTAGTAGAGTGTTATATCTGCACTTCCTTTGTTTTATATATATTGTAGAAAAATTATATTATTATATATATTCTTTGTAACTTGCGTACAGTATATACTATTACAAAAAATAAGCTAGATTTTGGTTTATAATATTATCGAATACATTTCTACTACACTAGCTCTACGAATATATGAAATATTATATATTTTTTAGAAAATAAATTTACAAAATTAATAATCCAGAAGCCTCTTTCATCAATAAAACCAATAATAAAAAAATATATATTACATAAAATAAAAAAAAACTTTTATTAAATCAATACAAATACAAATTCATTAGATCGCAAGCTTAAATAAATTATTTGTCGGATCGATAACGTCGTACGATAGAATTCTATGAACTTAGAAATGTTTCAGGATTTCTAAATTTATCTTCGATGATTTTATCTTTTATATTTATAGCGGTTTCAATGAAGCCAATCAATTACTTGACAACACATTTTCATACCATTTGTGATTGATTTCTAAGTACTTTTTTGGGTGATTTCAACTTTCATAATTGAAGAAGAAATATTTTTTTATTAAAATTAAAATTAGTTATTTAGAATATAAAGAAGCCTTTTGTCTCTACGTAAACCACGTCTTATGTTAAGTAGTTCTACTGCTATTTATTGTAACTTAAATTGTACATATTACTGCACTATTGTTAAACTATGAACATAAAAAATAAATAAGTCTCTATGAATGATATTTGTTAAATGATGATATAAACAGGTTTTATTATATACATGCAAAGGCAGTCTTATTGTTAGTAGCAATCTCTCAACAGAACAAAGTGGTACGTCACTCTGCCGAATTCTGGAGGCATTGCGAGTTAAGTGACGCAGCTCAACGCCGCGCTTTGCCTCAAAACTATAGGGAAGAAATGAAAATATAAATTAAATAAATGTTTCATTGCGTCGAGTGGTGATCGAACCCACAGCCAGATGGGTTTACAATCACAGACTTGTACCCACTGCGGCACGACTGGCCTGTCAGTACCACCTGTATTGTAGGCTACTAAAATTTAATGCTTCAGAAGTGAAAATGTTACTATTATAATTTGTTTAAATATTTATGTTGTATACGAACTCTACCAATTCGATTGTGAACTGTAGATGCTTTTCATTTTCATATATTTTTTTTTATAGTGAAAACCTTCGCATGTTATTTGTGTGTACTATTTAACTTATCTACGCTCTACTTTTTATTCAAAATCTGGAACAACATTTGCGTTTCATGTTTATTTTATGACGTAATAAATTTAAAATTAAATTATGATATAGACAAAGAAAAGGGGCCGTTGTGGCGCAGCGGCACATTGACTGACAGTAAATACGTCGGTTGTGGGTTCCTACGCAAAGGCGTGAGTTATTTTTATTTCCTCGCTCTGGTAAGAAGACTAAGTGTGGCGGTGAGTCTTGTCACTCACCAATCCATATCTCGAAACTTGGAAGAAAAGCGGGTAACGGTGTGTCTTAACACTAACCGCGAACCTAAAAAAGCAATATTTTCTACTATTTTTACAAAGCGAAATGAGAAAATTTCATAAAACATATTTAAATTTGTTGACCTTTGAACTGACGTGTCACCACAGAATCTTTATAAGGATGCAGTTATTAACACCGTTTCCTTTGAACTCGCTGTACTTTGAATTTGTGATATTAGTTTTGTCTAGATTCCGCTGCATTGCGCAAGTGTAATGTATTCAATATGAATCTCCTTTGATGTACTGATGCATGCAACGTGGTTGCATTCTCTGCCAGTTGATGTGTGATTGTGTGTAAATAAAAATGTATCTTGTCTTAAATTGCAGGTTTTTTTTAATAGTATATAAGATTAAAGCGTTTTTTTTTGAGAAGGTTTTATATTGGTTTTTCTTTTTTATAAAAATAAAATATGGCTTTAACGCTTCAACTACATAATTATTAAATTTATTTGTCTACATCACTTTATTTTCTAATAAAATAGTATAATTTTCCTTTTATTCTCTTATATATCTTCCATGTGCAGACACCGAACTGTTACCATTTTATTAGTATAGACGATTTCGTATAGATTCTTCTGAATGTCAAATAGACACTATTTATTTACAAGTTAGATGAGTAAATCTTTTATACATTAACTTAGCGCTATTATATTTTATTTAACAATTGTTCTATTGAAAAATAAATAAGGCTGTGGAATATGGCACCACGTTCCTAGAAAGGTTAACTTCTTAGAGGTTCCATTTTCCAACATTCTCTTATGTGCCAGTACGTAATTGCATTAGGTAAAATTAACTTTACTGGAGATGCCAGTAAACTGTAAGTAGTATGTTATTTAAGATTTTTCCTTTAATATCTATTCTTATAATAAAATCATCATTGTTTGGTATCTGTACATGTAAGATATATAAGAAAAAAATATTATTGTTGCCATTTATTAACATAATAAAATCGTGATTTTCAAAATTTTTGTCTGTGCCTTTCTTCAAGATAATCTCAGAATCGGCTCGACCGACTTAGTTGCAGTTTTCACTATTGTATTTTAGCAATTCTTCATAATATATAGTATTTGTTTTATTTCAATCAGTTTATAAATAAAAAAGGTTCCATTTCAACGAATGTTGTATGCAATATTAACGATTAGACGTTAAGATTTTCCTTAACACATATTCATTTTTATTTATATTATTACCATTATAATAAATGTCTGTTGCACGTATAAAATTACTTATATGAATTAATTAAATTGAAGGTTATTTCATTTTGGCAGTCTACAGTTAGCGTTAGGTAATTTGGTGACAGATGATGAAGCTTAACTGTTCTTTTCCTCTGACTCATTTTTCTCGTGCCTAAAGACTATGACAGCATCTCAAGGCTAATATATGAAATAAATTCAAATACCGTCGTGGCGCAAGGGCACAAGGGTGCGACTGTATCGTGATTGTTGTGGGTTCGTTCCCCACTCAGGGAATAAATGATTATTTATTAATAGTTTCATTTCTTCGCTCTGGTGCGAAGGCAAAACCCTGTCATTGAGTTCCGGCGAAAAAATCGGCGAAAAGTGAAGAATAAAGTGCCTAAACACTAAGTTCCCTCTGCATACCTTGCTATATGCGGGATACAGCATGAAGCTAATAAAAAAAAATATTTTAACAAAAAAAAAAAAAAGAAAAAGTAATACAATTATTGTAATTGATATTTAATCTATATTATGACATAGTCAATGTCAATTATGTTTTGTCTATTAAAAGCTTAGGAATCCCTGCAATGTATTGTGGTGATACATAACTCTCTAGCATATTAAAGTAGAAGTAACATTAAATAGTATATAAATAATAGAGGCCAGTCGAGGCCGTGGGGCACAAAGTGTGACTGTAAAAACGACTGGTTGTGGGTTCCATCCCAACTCGAGGAGATGAAATATTTACTTGAATTTATATTTCCATTTCTTCGTTCTGGTGTCGGGGCAAAGCGCGGCGTTGTATTCTGCCACTCAATGCCTCCAGAATTTAGTAGAAAATGGGGAACGGAGTGTCTTAACATTAGGTTCCCTCTGCCTACCCTGCTGTATGCGGGATACAGCGTGAAGCTGATTTTTTTTTATAATAAATAAATTTTAATAGTAATATAGCCTTAGGGTACAGTCAAATTTAACTATGACCAATTGCTTACTATTAATAAAACCTCCATTCTTCTTTCTCCGTCGATTTCAGGGACTCAACAATATTGAAAAAAATCCTTACCATTGTCCCGTATAAGAACATATAACCACATCTATTGCTTCTACAGTTTTAAGAGAAAAATGAGGACTACGATAATATATAATTAAATTTATTAATATTTGTTTATTGATAAATTGATACTTAGTTAACTATTTATAACTCCTTAACTATTAACTAGAAATAGCTTGTCATATACATTGTATTTATCAATTATGTCATAATTTATATAACACAATTTTATTATAACCTTTAGAAAATACAAATGGGCAAGTGGATATGTTGTAAAGTTGTAGTAAGTTTGTTAAAACACTTTGAAGCTGCCAAGTTGCCAGGAGCTCCTGCCAAATGGCTTGTCGGAATACTTGATCGTTACATAAAATCGTTATGGGTTCAGTAAGGGCATGCAGCCTTAAATTTTTTTTGTTCATATACAAATTATAGTTTAAATAGTCAAGACAAAGCAGTTCCATTGTTCATTCATTCAACGATTACAACAACAGACTTCCTTAATAATTTAAATAAATTTACTTGGAATTATTATTTGACTTAGCTACGTATAAAGAGCTCAAACAAAAAAAAAATCTATAGCCTTTGTGACTATTGAACTCGCTGATAGCGAACGGATGTTGAAGGAGTCTGCTCCAGTTCACGCTACTTATTGTAGGTAAATCTGGCTCAACCTGGATTCTAAAGGATTACGTTTAAAGTGGATTCATTAAATTTGGTTACAGGTTTTTTTTTCTCTTATTCGTTTCTGTACAATCGCTCATGTTAGAATAATGTTTCCTACTTTCAGAATACCTTTTTTTCGCATCAATGAACAAATTTAATAATTCTCTCATTCCCACGGATCTAGTGTTTTGTCTGAGGGTGTATATCCTTCATACAATACCTTTGCGACGGGCCGTCAGTCTTATAATTGAATTATGTCGAGCACGGCAATTCTCGCATGCACTTAACGCTGGCTGATTCACGGCTATATTTACATAACATAAAATCCACTGGAGTCTGTTTAGCAGATTACCGACCCTGTTCCAAATATTAAAATATTTTTCATATACATATTGCCAGTATGTAGATAAATAATATATGTGAACTAAAAAAATCTACGTATCAAACATTTCATCTGTAATTTATAGCTTATTCTGCTTATATAATATAAGTAGTCTTTTAAAGAACAATAAAACAAATTATTTTTTTACAGAAAAAATATACTAAATTGTGTATATAGGCCTTAATTCAATTTGTAAATGGGCACTACTTGGAAAAAAAATATTTCGTTCTGCTTGGTTCTATAGTTTAAAGCCAAAAATAGAAGAGATTGAATTAAATAAAAGTATAACAGCTCCAAATGCCAAATTTAACAGTGGTTTTAATTAGGTCAGTTAAAATAAGATGACTTAAAACGTAAAGCATTTCAATGTCGAGTTGCTTGATCTAATTACTTAAAAACTTGATATTAAAACATTGCATTTGTGATTTTGTCCAACTTTGTCTTATGCAATTTTTTTCTTTGCCAATTTTGACAATCAGGTACCGGACAAGCGCGAATGGGTGTCGCCCACCGAGTGTTTCGTACAAAAAATTGGAGATCTCGAGCCTTTTCTGAAATTCAAGCTTAGCCTAGCCAGAGCCCTTTCTTCTGATATCTCACTTGAACTAACGGCTTTATAAATGCTAAATTTTGCCCCATTTTAAAGCGATTATTTTTGTGATTTAACCACAAATGTATTTTAGTTTTCAGATTTTTACCTAGACTAATACTACCTGTAGATGTTAGCTGCCAAATTTCATAATTCTAGGTTAACCGGAACCCTATTAATTTTGATTCCCTTAATAGTGTCGAAATCGTTTTTGCTACATAAAAGGCCACATCTTTTTTTAAGTAAATGTAGAAATACGTTTTTTTTTTCGGAAATCATGGCACTGTATATCTGAGTATATAGTTTGAATTTTAACTCGCTATCTCTAAGCATTCTGGAGATAAGGGCCCTTGACAGACGGACAAACAAAGTGATCTTATAAGGGTTCCTTTTTTCCTTAAAAGTTACGGAACCCTAACTACAGAAGAATTTCTATCTTAAAAGAAACTTGTAACTGAAAATATATTCTGTTGGCCCTAGACTTAACACTCGCGTTAACACTCACTTAACACTCGGTTCCTATTAAGACACCTCTCGTTTCCGTTCTTACTTCCCCACTTTCCACCGAATACTGGAGGCATTGAGTGGCGGAACTTTTGCCTCGAGACCAGAACATCTTTCTCTTCGAGTGGGAATCCTCCTGGCCTCTAAAACTTTATTTAAAATTCAAAATTAATAAAAAAAAACAGCTTTACGATGTATCCCGCACACAGCAGGATATGCAGAGGGAACTTAGTGTTAAGAAACTGGCAATTCTGGAAGCATCGCGTGCTAAGTGACGGAACTCAACGCCGCACTTTGCCTCGACATAAGAGCGAAGAGATGGAAATATAAAAAATAATAAGTTAACGGTTTCACCATTGTGTAACTAAACTTACATAAATTATGTAAATAGTGTAAATTACGATATTTAAAAACTTCTGAATTACACATATAGAGATATAAAAATAAAAGCACAAACAGAAAGTTAAGTTGACTTTGTTGCTTAAGGAAAATGTCATGAAAATTGAATCAATATTTGACTGTTGTGTAATTGTATCAAGTTATGGCTAGGGTCTATGTCTTCAGTATCGGTGCTCACATGGAAACAAATTTCATATTAAAATACCATACAATTTTTCGACATTTCTAGTCACCTAGACTCAGGCTATCTCTCTCGCGAGGTACTTTAATCAATTGCAAGAAGAACATTCAACTTTAACCTAGTTAATTTCGCACATTGCGACTGCGCTCTGTTTCAGCGAACATTGTACACTTAGTTTTCCTGGAAAAGAAAAAAATCTTTACATAAGTAGGCTTGTTAGTGTTGCTTCGCATCACTGGTCTTTAACAGTATATTTTCAGACTTATTCCATTACTTCCGGAGCTTCTGTTCCAGTAGCCATATTGCAATAACGTCTAAAAGACTTCAAAGGCCAGTCGTGGCGCAGGGGCTCAAAGAGTGGTTGTAAAATCGTCTGGTTGTGGGTTCGATCCGCACTCGAGGGAATGAAATATTTATTTACATTTATATTTTCATTTCTTCGCTCTGGCTCTGAGGCAAAGCGCGGCGTTGAGTTTCGCCACTCAAAACGCAATGCCTCCAGAATTCGGCGGAAAGTGGGGATCAGAATGTCTTAACACTAGGTTCCCTCTGCCTATACCCTGCTGTGTGCGGAATACAGCGTGAAGCTGATTTATTCTAAAAGACATGCTGTTTAAAAATATGTGCCAAACAGTACATTGCAATGTTGTATGCAAACTGTGCATTGTCACCATTATGTGTATATATTATATGTCACTTGAGACGAAAAATATTGTATTTTTATGGCCTCGTAGGCTTCATCTACATTGTTCGCTAATCAATAATAGTAGATACAAAATTAGTAGATACAAAATCTTAATTAATATGTTTAGTACTTTATATTTTAAAGAAGTCTTTTTTTTCTTTCTTTTTTTTATCTCTTTCTAAAACTTCTCGGAAAATCTTAATAAACCAACATGCAATTGGAATAACAGTAATACCACACTTCCAATAATAATCTGGCTACGTTTTTATACGTTTTCTAAAATGAAATTTTCTTACCTATGTGTGGAATAACATTTGAAAATTGTTAAAAATAATTCCAGTTTTAGCGAAACTTGCTTAACTTTTCAATAAAAAATAATTGGTCTTTCATTGGCATTTTTGTTCATTTTTGTTCGGTTCAGTTAGTTTTTATAATGCCAAATTTGATTAGAAATAAAATAAGAGAGGCAGTGGGAACCTATTAATTAGGTCAACAATTTTACCGTTAGTTAATATTGTAAGAACATTCATGCGTGTATGTAGTGACGTGCGCAATTTTTAAAATATTTCAGTAAACTATAAATCTTATTTGTCTGTATATATGTATGCATATCAGTAAACTTCCTTTGACTTCACCTTCATCGTGTATATAAAAGCGAGTGAATCAACACCATTGGCTTAGCAACGGCCATGATAAAATATGTTTATATTCAATCATATTCGTTTGCTCTATAATAATTTCATTGACTTGAAATCTATTATAGAATGTTAGGAGTACTTTAAGCTTTCGTGTAAGTAGTTGATTTGACGAGTGTTACTGTTATTTTGTGTATTACATAAAATAATTTAATGTACAGGTTAAGATTAAGGTTAATAAGGTCATTATTTACAGAATTACGAACATTATTTATTATATACTACAAAAGATTATTTATTATATTTATTACTGTCATCAATTGGATTAAGAGTCATCTAATTGTTTTATTGGAGTTGCTTTCATTGCAGTTTGCAGTCAACCAGATCTGAAAAAAAAATGAACAGCGTAGCTGCAAATAGTCCTATGCTTACATAATGGGTTAATGCACTCAACTCATATGTTCCTCCTCAAAGCAGTTTTAGCGACTTATGTCCGCCACTTCTGTAATATCCAAAGTGGTTACTGAGTGACCACAACTACGTTATTTTATACTGCTATTAAAATCTGTGACCATCATCGGAACGGAGAGAATTAAGCAGATTTAATATATAAGAACACATTCGAAATTCTATGAAGTTATATTCTTTTAGGAGCATAAATCTTGAAAGTAAATGAGCCATAGGAATATTAGAGAAAAAAGTCCATTGCGCGCTGCCTAATGTAAAAAGTTTCGCAAACTGGATCCAGTTTAAATGCAAATGGCAGCAATACCCATTATATATTTTTCTTTCAGATTTACTATTGCTTAATCCAACCCTAGTGATGCAATTTTTTATTTTATTTTTAACACCTTTTAAGCTTGATCGTTTTATCTCTTTGGACCAATATGACACCAGCTGACCTGTGTAATATTTCGCGTAACACTTATCGAATGAATGTTATTGTATTGCATATTATTTCATAATTACTTTTTTAAGTGGCTTATTACGTTTTATATTGGTATTTAATTTGATTGATGTGTTTCATTTTCAGTAAATAAAAGGTAATCACATCTAATGTGTAAAACTTTGTTTAATTATTAAAAACATAGAGAATAATTAGTATAATAATAATGGGGAACGGAGTGTCTTAACACTAGGTTCCCTCTGCCTACCCTGCTGT
>DWAP01005318.1:0-10240 GCA_018230625.1 Heliconius eleuchia | reverse complement strand
TTAAAATAGTTTCATTTAAAATGTGTAATAATGGTGAAAATCAAAGAACTTATTATCGTTTAAAAAATATTTAATTAAATGGCATTTTTATACAACATTTCATCTTTACATCTAATCTCTACATATGAATTAAATTTAAGTGTTTGTCTGTGATTTCAAAATAACTATATTTTTTAAATGTATGTGTATAATTAACACGATACTGAAACTGGCTGTCTATCTATCCTTCTGTTGGTCGGGGCTTACCTCCCGCTGAACCGATTTTTATAGAACTTTCACTGGAACATAAAAAAAGTTGCGGAGCATATAGACTACTATTTATCCGGAAATTCCCGAGTATCAGAGTAACATAACCATACTAAAATAACCAATACCCACATAGGTACATTTAAATATTATAAGAAAATAATGAATCGTATACTTTAGGCGTGCGAAGCCGCGGGCAAGTCACTAGTTTTAAATAAAATCAACGGTAAACCACAGTTTTAAATTATTGCCAGCGATATTTTATACATAATTTAATAACCTTAATAGTAATTACATTTTCGAAGTAGAGAAACGCCACACAAGCTACTGTCTTGATAGCAGAGCAATCAATAATATCGTTCGACGGATTTTTAAAGAAAAACGGAGGCACTAAGAAAACTTAAACGTATATGATCTACGGATGAAAAGCGGAGGGCGCGGGCGCAGCGCCTACGTCACGAGAAAGCCGAGGTCTCTATATAAGCCCGCATGACCCTCCCGCTGGCACCACTCGCTAGCTAGCAATAGACGTCAAACCACGCACGTTTATCGCCTCTCGCGCGCTACTCAATACCGCTCACTTGTGTTCACTCCTCTGACACACGCACTCGTACCTCCTACACTATGACCGTAACCAGCAAGATGAATAGCGTCTCCCGCCAGTCCGTGCTGAGCCGCCTCGGCCCTGGTGGGCTACTCTATGCCGCGAATAAAATAATAGCGGTACGTCATCGAATTGTGGTGTGCTTTTAACCTTTTATGGATGTGAAAATTGTTTTATAGTGTAAATGTGTTTACAAATATGGTGTTTTCAATTGTGTTTTCCATTGTCCGCAGGTTGCTTCTGGCAAAGATGAGGAACGATGGCGCAGTAAGAACGAGGGGGCTCTGTTCAGACGGTGGAAACGCAATACTGCTCCAGTAGAGTCCAACCCTCCTGTTCCTGCACCGACTACTCCATCTTCGCAACCTTCAGATTTACTTAAATTCTTAGCAATTGTAAGTAACTAAACATTTAAACTTTTTTAAGTTTGCAACGTAATACTATTTCAAATAAGAATTTGTACTCAATTTTATGAAAACTATTTATCTTAATATGAAAACTACTTTACCTTAATAACATTTAAAGTAGATTTTACTTAAAGTAAAAGGGTAATTAGAATATCTACTGGTCATTACAAAAGAATAAATGTAACTTTTTAGTCTTATTAATTTGGTAACCATTATGTACAAAAAGTAACATCTGGTTAAACATATACAGATAAATAAGCATTAAATTATTATAATTTGTCATTAAATACGTAAATTATATATAAGGAAAAGCTAATTTAGAGTAAATATTAAATTGTGAATCTTTTTTTGTTACAGAATGCATTAGAACTCTCAGCACCAGCATCTGATGCATTACTCAAGTCACGTTCTTCAGAATGGTTCCAGTTGTCCGGACACCCAGGATCATTGGCACCTGCTGGCCCTGGCACTGTTTGGAAAAGACGTGCCGCCGGCGATCATCCTATGCACAACCCAGAGCGAGACACATACGAAGCCTTAGCTGCCTGCCCTCATATGCGCTCTGCTATACCACGTTATTACAGAGAATTGGAATACGGTGGTGAACATTTCATCGAACTACAGGATCTTTTACACGGATTCCGCGATCCACACGTTATGGATATCAAAATGGGTACACGGACTTTCTTAGAAGATGAAGTCAGCAACGCTAGGGCAAGATCAGACCTTTATGAGAAAATGGTTCGATTGGATCCAAATGCACCTACCGAAGCGGAACACGCAGCCCGTGCGGTGACGAAGTTACGTTACATGCAGTTTCGTGAACAGTGTTCGTCGTCCGCCGAGCAAGGCTTCCGCATAGAAGCCGTCAAACTCCCCGGTCAGCCACCGCTCACTGACCTCCAAAAAGTTCGTGAGCCTTCACAGCTAACTGCTGCGGTTGCACGATTTATCGGCAACGACGAGAGAGCTCGTCGCGACATATCAGCCCGTCTTCGTGAAATTAGAAATTTATTTGAAAAATCTGAATTCTTTCGAACTCACGAAATTGTCGGAAGCAGTATTTTCATTATTTACGATGATGAACGCGTCGGTGCCTGGCTTATCGATTTTGCTAAGACTCGGCCTTTACCAGACAACGTTAAAGTAACGCACAGACAGCCCTGGCAACAAGGTAATCATGAGGAGGGCTTCTTGTATGGCTTAGATAGACTTATAAATACAATAGAAACGGCAAGAATATCTGAAGCAACTACAGAAAGAGACGTATCACGTTGAACATAATACGAGGAGATGTTGGATTCGCCTCGGTTACTTCACCGTTCGCTTGGTTCTCGTGCTCCAGTGCTATGCTCCTGGCGCCAACGTTGACGCTTGGAGATGTACAGATATTACGTTTGTTTGTTCATATGAAAGAGAATGCGATGTATCATCTAATTAATTGATCTAGTCCTTAATTATTTAATTATATTTTTATGAATACAAAAATTGTTTTAATGGCAACACCTATGGTAACAAAAAGACAACAAAAATCATAATTTGCTGTCTTAACAATTTGAATATCAATTTATTTTTAGTAAATATAAAGTGAGGCCAGTCGTGGCCAGGGGACAAAGTGGGACTGTAAAATCGATTGGTTGTGAGTTTGATCCCCACTGGAAGAAATTAAATATTTATCTTAATTTATATTTAAATTTTTTCGCTCTGGTATCGAAGCAAAGCGCGGCGTTAAGTTCCGCCACTCAACACGCAATGCCGCAAGAATGCCGTGGAAAGTGGGCAACGGAGTGTCTTAACTTTAGGTTTCCTGTGCCTACTTTGCTGTGAGCGGGATACAACGTGAAGCTGATTTGTTTTTAAATATAAAGTATCAAAAAGTCTTAAAAATATCAATTTTTAAGAATTATGATGTATTTTTTCTTTATAAATTTTGCAATAAATTTATATTTATTTAATATAAACTGGAGTTAATAGAACCGACAAAAATATTCAAAATGAACTATATATAATAAAAGGAATTGTAACTAGCGTTTTGTAGAAGTGTAGAGACTGAAGATTATAGAGTCTCATATTCCATTCTAAGAAATGTTAGATATTCCTACTGTGATAATAAGACACCTGATATTTTGTCCTGAAACTTATATCGTATAAGCAAAAATCTAAGTGATATATTGAGCAATGTTTACTTTCTGACGACTGTGTACGCCAAGTTAATAAAGAACCTAGTATAAAGTTTCATAGACCTAGTAACGCCATCGAGAATTGACCACAAAATTTATTTAATAAGACTATGCCTTTTTAATTATAAAATTGTAAATGGAATATTTCTATTTCCCTATTATTTAATCAATTATATATAATATATTTAATAGATATTAAATATATTACGTATATAAAGTCTACAAAGTTCTGTTCTGTCTACAAAGAATAAAGAAATTGGGGGATTCAAATCAACTACGTTAACGTGACATTTTGTAATTATTAACTAATAACTACCTACATATAACCTAGTAGATATATTTAAAAAAAGTTATTTTTGGGATTTAATAACGTAACAGAACCAAAAACAATGTATTTTAAAGTTTTTATCTGTTTTTGTTAATTGCAGTTCACTATTGTATTTTGGCTAGCTTTCATTTAGTGTTTGTTTTATTTCAATTACCTAAGTAGTTGTTTTTCCACTTAATTGATATAACTAATTTATTGAATCGGCTGACTTTACTTTTCAATATTGTTTTTAAAATGATATTTTCGTTAAAAAAGATAGTACAGAAACATATAGAAGCAAGCCATCTGCTTATAGCCTTGCGACTGATTGCATATTTATATATAAAAAAAAAGTAATGCAGATTAGTAATAATGTACCAATATAATCTATTTCAGATAACAGTGTTAATAATTATATAGAAAGATTCGTTAAATAAAGTAAATATAAGCTAATTATATATCTACTAGAGTCTAAAGGTTAATAAGTTGCTGTAATATAAAGAAAGTAATGAATATTTTCTTAAAGATCACACGTTCTTTCATTTATTACATTAACTTATGTTAGAGAGTTGCAAGATGGAATGTGACTCAGCAGTTGATAAAAGACGTTTGCCTATACAAGCAAATGTTTTACTAATAAAAACCTTACGAGATGTAAGTATTTGTTCAGTATCAATTATACATATCTTACCTAATATTCAAATCGTCGGTATTATCACAGCCATGATTACGCCCACTGCTGTGGTGATGCATCCATCCTAGGCTAGATTGTCAGTGCACCCGGTGATAAGATGGCGGGAAGACTGTCATCCAGACCAATATTAGGAATATATATTTTCAAAACATCAAGAATATTATTTAATATGAAAATAATTTCTAGCATTAATAAGACTATTAAAATTTTTGATAAAAATATATTGACAAATTTAAAATTTATTATATATTTAAAATATCATCCTAAATGTTAAAATGTCGTTTTATAAAAATTGTAAAGATATACCCCTCATCAGTTAAATTTAACAACATTTTCAAAATGTTATTCAACATTTATGATAGAATAACACTAATACCATCCATCAGTGGACGATTTCCACAAGGAATTTTTTTTAATTCAAACTTTTTTCAAAAAAGTTGAACTTACTTCAAAGATATAATAAAAATATATCAGCGACATCAAGCGCCCATTTTGCGGAAATAATCAATGTCCACAAATAAAAATAATGTTCAAATTAGTTAGTATGATAAAGGAAAAAAAGACATTTGTGTTTACTCATGATTATTTTATTGCTTACTATTAATTATAAGTAAAATTAAAACCGTACATATTTTTAATTAGAATTGAAAAAAAGTTTAATTTTAAATAACCTACATGTCAATAGATGAAAACACAAGAAACATACATATAACATTGTATTTATATTTTGCAATAACTGTTACTAAACTAAGCCTTTTTTTTATATAAGTTCGATAAAGAACTATTTAAAATGTAAAATATAACTCATGACGGCAAGCAAATTTTTCTATGAGATGCATTTAAATATAATGAATTGATAAATGTGGAAAATATGCAATAAAAAGAAAAACACATACAAATTACAGGCAGTACTTGTCCATTACTAAAATTAACATATCTATTAACAATAGTGTTAACAAAATATTTTCAAAGAATATCTTTCTAAAACAAATTATATTTCACAAAATGCATATTTTAACAAAAATCTCAACTTTGGGTAAAGTTATACCATATAATCAATAATATTTGCTTCTTTGCTCATTTTCTTAAAAATTGGTACATAACTATATTCTAAACGATAAAAATATACAATCGGTGGATAATTCAAAGAGAATTAAACATTAAAACTATAAATAAAAACTAAATTAATTCTACCTATTTTAATAAACACATTAAATTGCAGCATCTATATAGCACATTCAATACAAATTGTATCCTAAACCTGAATGCATAAGATTTTTTACGGACGCTAAAACTATGTGTTTATTACCTTAATTAAATATATGTCAAAAAGGAAATTATATGTCAACCATGGTTAAGTTTTTCTTAGCTTTTACTGTTCGACAACTATTAACTTTTGTGGCGAATCTTAAGGAGTTAAGAGTCTCATTGAAACATTCATCAAATTGATTAACGTTGACCAACATAAGGGTCTTGGAATTACCACCAAGACTGGGCATTAATAAATGTGTTAATTTTGAATTCCTGTAAGGTATATGAGATTGATTAGTTTGCAAAGACAATATAACTTTTGAAAGCTCAGAAAGAGATCTGTTAATATGTTTTGTTTCATCCATTCTCTGTGTAGTTTTACCACTTTCTGATCCAGCTAAATCAACTAAATTTAAATTACTAGTGAATTTTTCTTTGCGTTTTTCATTAATTGCTGATATTTTTATTTGGGCGACAGAATGTGACCTAGAACTTCTTTCGTTATTTAAAGTAGCAGCAGTTTGTCTGTTACGTTGAGCAAATATTAGCAACCTGATGAAATCGTGAGAACTCCCAACTTCTTCTTCCTTCAAGTTTGAAACATATAAGTCAGTGCCTTTAGAGTTAACCATTTTAATGTCATGACTCTCCTGATCCTTACTGGAGTTTAGTAAATCATAAATAATTTCATTATATATTTCCAAAAAAGATGCTTTTACTGTTAATTCCCAGCCCATTCTTTTCAGATCATCCATACATGTGAATATCATATTTATGGCTCGAGGAATAATACCATATTGTTCAGTCCCACAGCCACCTTCCATAGTAAAGGTTTTGCCAGACCCAGTTTGCCCATATGCAAATATACAAACATTATAGCCATCTAGAGCTGATTGAACCATTGGTGACACTTCAGCAAATACATCTTCCTGAGATGAATGAGGTGTAAAAATACCATCAAATGTAAATGAGTGTTGAGATTTACCTTTTCTTGCTGAATTCAGAAGTTCAATTTTTTCTACTTCAATAGAACATGCATCCAATACATTAAGGTTGTACAGAGGCTTTGTAACTTCCGAATCCAGCGGAGGTCGCACTCTGCAATATACTCGTATGTTACCTTTTAAGTCTTGTACTGTATTTCTTAGAACCCGCTGATCCCTATACATATTTGCTAGTATATTTTGTAATGCCTCTGAGTCATTTTTATTTTTTGTAATTGCCTCTAGTGCATCTTTATGGTCTAGTCGCAATTTATCATGTTCTGCAGAAATTTTTTTGAGATGATCAGTCAAAACTCTTAATGCTTCAGTCTCTTCACTTAAGCTTTTATGTCTGCGAGTTATGTCATCAAACTCCATTTTAAGTTTATCATATTCTAATGTTTTTACTTTTAAACTGCTAGTTACATCTTCTAATAGTCTGGTTTTAGAATGCAAGTCTTCATTTTCGCGTTTTAGAATTTCATAGTCAAGTTTTAAGGCTTCATATTCATTTGACTTTTGTCTTAAATCTTTTAAAGTGTTAAAAAGCTTTTCTTTTAACATGTCTCTTTCACTGATACTTCCTTCAACAGTTTCTTTAATTTTTTCATATTCATCGGATACTTCCAAATGTTTGTCTTTTAGATCACTTAATTCACTTTTAATCGTTTTATGCTTTTCCATCAAGTCATTAAATCTAGCTTTATAGTCATAAGGAGCTATTCTAGGAGCAACAGTAACTTTTTTCTCTACTTTTCCTACTTTGTTTGGAACTGAAGCTGTTGAGGGCGCTGTGGCCGATCTTTTAAGGCGAGGAGCTGCCACAGTTGTAGGAGCAGTGGTACGCAAAGGTTTAGTATGATTTGTTAACAAAGTTTTTTTGTCGGCATCACTTAAACCATTTCCTATCGTTCTCTTAAAGTTTTGACCATTTCTTAACATGGGTTTGTTTTCTTTAGAAGCAGTGGAAGGAAACTTCGGAATACGAGACATCTGAAATGAATGTTATATTCGTAATAAGTTTTATTTGTAAAATAAAAGGAGTATTATTTATATTTAAATTATTGAAACTTACCTTTATATGTAAAGTAATCTTATCATTTACAAACACATTAATTAAACACGAACAATCGTTTCGTTTGTCAAGATAATAAACGGACACAATTTAAAATTCGAATATTTATGCTTTGCAACAGTGTTGCAATTTACAAATAACATATTAATATTGACAAGCTGTGATGTTTTTTTGTATAATTTATTCTTTACAAGAATTTTGCATCATTAAGTATAATTATAAGTTTATATTAATAGTAAAGATGTCCAGCAAATAATAAAATTATATCTATATAATCTTTCTATTCTGTGTATATGATGAACAAATTAATGCTTAAATAGTCCAATAATATTAAAAGTTACAATATCTAACAATTATTACAATTGCAAATGATTTTACTTTTATCGATATATTTTTTCTAAGTATGAGTATATTAACTTTTAAACTCCCATTAAAAGCATTTCCTTATTTTTTTTAAATAATAATATTATTATTAGAAAACGAAAATAATTCATATTAGTAAATAAATAATTGTGTAGTTCAAGAGAGCAAAGCCGCAAGCGTAGTATGTTAAGTAGGCAATATTTAATTCTATAACCAATATATATTCTAATAACCAATTATTGTACCATACGGTACCGTCCTTTAAAAATAAGTAAAAATATATTTAAGTAGTCTGTACGGATTGCATTTACAAACACGAGACTTTGCAAGAGCAACACTGACGAACAAAGTCAAATTGCCATTTTCCTATTTGTCTCAGTGTGTCTAGTGTGGTGAATAATTGATGAAACCATATTGTTTTTGTATTTAGTCTTATAGAAATAAGATTTTCCAAAAAATGTGTCAAATTAGTCGATATGTATTATATATAGAGTTTTTAATCTAATTTTCATCATATTTGTATACAGTTGCGAGACCTGTTTATCACCATTGACGGATGTCCTTGTACATTTTGCAATAAATATTGTGGCGGTAAATTTAATTTTTATTATTAACTACTGAATTATCATGTAATTTTTTTAAAATATAAAATGGGTAGCTCAGAGGAAAATGTGCTTACAAGTGAAAATAAAAGTGAATGTGAGGTCGTCGAAAATGAAGCCGGCGATATTTCGGAAAACGATCCCATTGAATCTGCGGAGGTATCGTTGAACATTAGCACTTCAAACGCACTTACAGCAAATGATGCTAATTCTTCAAAAGAAGGCGATATATCTGCTGGTAGCTCAAAGAAAACAAAAAAGAAATTTCGGCACGGTAAAAAAGGTCATATCCCTACTAAAGAGAGTCAAGAAAGAAGTACTTTAAGAAGAGTACATCATGCTAGCACAAAGTTTAGGCAATGTAAAAAACGAGCACAAAGTTTTCCATCAATATCGAAATTTTTTCTCCCGTACAAAAGACCGCGCAAGGAAGCTTTTATCCCACCTACAAAATTTCTACTTGGTGGCAATATTTCAGATCCATTAAATCTCAACAGCTTACAGGATGAAGATGTCAATAGAGCTATGAATGCCGTCACTCCAGAATCTTCTCCTTTACCAACACCACCAAGGCACAAGGCTAAGATAGATGTGATAATTCCACCTAATATTAGAGATCCACTTAATTTAATGGAACCTTTAGATAACGAGGAATATGAAAAGAGGCTGGAAATGCAACAGCGCAAACCTCGTAAAAAACCTAGATTACGGAGGCGCACAACGGAAACAAATCCACCTACCATAGAAGTCACTGTTGAGAAGGAGGAGGGAATTAAGGAGCCACTGCCACCAGAGCCATCAACATCTGTATCAAAATCGCGAAAAAGATCATGTAGTGATAGTGAAAATAGTTCCCAAAAAGGTAAAGATGGTAAAAAATTGCGCCGCATGGATTCATTAGATAAAATAGTAAGTCCAGTAGTACCGCAACCCGGGGCTTGGATGAGAGCACGGCCGCAACAGCGAGCCGGAACTCAAGAACGGCCAGCTTCTCCAGGACACAGGACCAAGCTGAAGAGTTTATCTGAAGAAGAGCAAAAATTGCCTACATTTCATGCAAAAAATTCAAGATACCAGTATGGGAATTATGATAGGTATGAAATTTTCTAGTTCTGTACTGCTTAAAATTTTATAAAACTTTTTTCTAGCTAACATATTTTTATTTAGCTTATAATCAATATTTTTGATAAATTTATCTTGCTTATGTCTGTAAGATTTAAATAAACAATTTTTTTTATTAAATCAAGCTATTATAATACTTACATATAACAAATAAAATCTCATGTTAACATACTCTGTTCTCCACATTCTGCACAATTCATTCAAGACAATATGCAATGTCTTGAAGAAAGAGAAACTCAACAATGCTTTAAGAAGCAGGGTGGAAATGTATATGTAAATGTATGAAATAATAAAAATAATTATAATTTAAATATATATAAGGAAGGAGGAAGGAGGATTTAATTTCAATACAACTTAACTTAGCTTCACACTTTATCCCTAGCGGGGTAGTCAGAGAGAACGGAGC
>DWAP01005317.1:0-10241 GCA_018230625.1 Heliconius eleuchia | reverse complement strand
TACGACACCACCAGTACCAGGATGATCCTATTCTAGGCCGGGATCACACGGCATCTTTAGGCATTAATGTTTTTTTATGTCTTAAAATCATGGTTTCTAAGCCTTCCTGTTTTGTGATGTTCATTATATTTGTATATAGATATGTTGTTTTATTTAATTAATATTATATAATATTTTATGAAACTCCTATATAATTTTACATAAACGTTTCCGTTTTCAACATTTTGTTTTTCAAAACAACTATTTGACAAAGTTGATTTTGTAATATCAATTTGAATAACTGTTTTGTTTTAAGTAAGAGTAAATTTTAAAGTTTACTACAGTAAATAAAAATATGAAAGAAATCTTTCAAGTAAAACAAAAGTGTAAATTATACTTCTAGGGAATAAATACGGCAATATAATAGACACGAATCAAATCTCTTCCTTGTAAAAATACTTAAATACTCTATATTTTGATGAAGGAAATATTACAACTTTTTATTTATAACCTTTATAATGAAAGAATTTTTTGAAGAAAATTTATAAATAGTGTCATGATATCGTATATTCTATTCATAATGAGTTAATGTAATAAATTCATTATAACAGTTTACCACTAATATTTTTTTTTTAATTAAAAGTTTTTAAAACGAATACAGTAAGATAATTTGTTTCAGTATTGGAGTTTATGCCCAGTAATCGTGGGGGTGGGCATTTAATTGTTCTCGACGGGTTTACCTTTGTAAACGTCTACAATCAGATCAGGTGGCACTGCTCCAAGCGGTTGGTAGGCTGTAAGGTAAAACTGAGTACAACACCGACGGGTAAGCTTGTAGAAGTGACAGGGGTACACAACCATCCAGCGCCAACGATTTTTAGAAGTCCCAATGGAAAAATGTATAAATTTTAAATTATTTTTTACGGTTTAGAAGGTAAAAGTAGTTAGTGTTATAATTTTGTTTGTATGTATCCAATATTTTGTTACGTTAGAACGGAATGCCTCAACGCCCTACCTCCTAAGATAAAGCAATATGATATAAGTCAGTATAAAAAAAACAAACGCCTTCTTTGTAATATTCGTAAATTGACCTTTAGGGTCAAAAATGGGGTACTTCTTAGCCGCGCTGACTGCATTATCCGTGGCCGTAGTCATATCGTCACACGAGCAAGCAGGCGGAGAGTTAGGGCAGGAGACCAAGTGTGCTTGTGCTTGTGGGTTGGCGCTGCAGCACGCGTTGTTTGATCCTCAAGAGCGTATCCCCCATTTTACGAGATTTTCATTGCATCGACCAATTTGGCTACGGTGTACTTAATATAATTCTTTATTTTTTTTAGGGCCTTAAACTCGACTAGTTTTCGACCAGTTTTATGGCGAGATAGTCCTATATTTGAGTGTTTCGATATTACTATAAAAATTGTAACATTTTTATTCAATCGAGAGTGCCATTAGTAATCATTTAAATTTTACATTTTTAAATTACGTGATTTTGATGGAACCGCTGGACATATTGCTCTACGGTGACGTCAGTTGGTCTTGTAAATAAATACTCTAAAAAGTGTCAAACGCAACAATGGTTCATGGGCATAAATCAAATATTTATACCCATGAAAAATTGTTGCGTTTGACACTTTTTTACAAGACCGTCAATTCCGTCAAGTGAAGTCAATTTTTCAGCTGCTGTTGTTTGAAAATATATATAAAAACAGTTTCTCATTCTCATATAGAGTAATGTGGCTATATTACTATGTATGAGAATAAACTGTTTTCAAATATTTAACATTGTATATTACTCTTAGATTTTCTATAATTCAACTAAAATAGATGTATATCTATTGTAATTTCGATCCTATTTAAGAATAGTTTTAAAAATTAAGATAATGTGTTGTAAAATTAGATTTAAGTTTATGATGTATTTTATTTTCGTAAGAATGTATCAATATCCCACGTTTTAATAGAAAATCGACATAACTTACGATTGTAAGCTATTGAATTCTAATATGCCTATTTATATCTTGTAATAACTGAAAATATGCTATGTATCTACATAACGATCACTAACTCACATTAAATAATTGAGATTTTTTCAGCTTCACGCTATAGGTAGGAAAAGGGAACCTAGTGCGAAGACACTCCGTTCCCAACTTTCCACTAAATTATTGAGGCATTGCATGTTGAATAGCAGAACTTAACGCTGCGCTTTACCTTTATACTATAACGAAAAAATGATAGATTATCAAATAATAATTCACTCTCGCGAATGGAAATCAAACCCACAAGCGTCGCGTTTACACAACCCTTGCGCCACGACACGACCTCAATAATTATAATTTAGATGAATTTCCCTTTTTATGTTAAAATGATGGCTAACCATAATTTCTTATTATTACTATTTGGACGTTACAATGTATTTTTTTAATTATATTGTTTACTACTTTTCTGCACTTTCGACTTTACGTGGACATGATTTTCAATTTTTATAAATAGAAGTTGGGTTTTGTAAAGAAAAATGTTTCAATGGATACACCCCTTCCTAACATATGCATTTTTTAGCTTCATTCTGTATCCCGGATATAGCAGAGTAAACCGAGGGAAAGCTGTGTTAAAAGTTGGAGACACTCTGCTGTCCTTCCTTTCCGCCGTGTGTATACCAGAGCCTTAACGACGCGTTTCATATTGCTACTAGACCGAGAAAATTAAAATAATTCTTCCGAGTGGAACTCCACCTGTGCCGCTGTGACACGACGCTATATATAAATGTCCACGGCTCACTAGTAAAAAATAAAGATTGCACCTACTTATTAAGAAAACGTATAAAAAATTGAACGCAGCGGGATTTAATTTTATAATTTTTTATTATTATTCTTTTCTAAGTGTTGAATAACACTTTAAAAAATGAAAAAAAAAGGATTCGGTAAAAAAGGACGTATTAAAGATTTATAATGTGGTTATTGTTTTTATTTTTCTGGTCTGACGAGACGAGATAAAACGAGAGATAGATAGTTTTTTGATTCCATCAACGAAATGATTTATCACAAAGTAATTTTCAGCTTTTACCGACTTATGCAAGAGCTAAGTAAAGGTATATAAAATAGAAAGTTTTCAGATGTCCTGGCATTTATAAGTAGTACCGGACGCCAAGGTCAGCAGGTTTTGTACGGCAGATACACTTTCTCGAAAGCGTACAAAGGTTATTGGTATTGTAGTGAATGAAAAGGAGGATGTAAAGAAGGATGCACCTTAAGGCCGGCAACGCAACGTAAAGTTGCATATTATGTACATGGCCGATACAAGTACTTACAAAATATGTATAATGTTGCGTAAGGTGTCCTAAAAAAACACTAAACTCATGGTAGAGGACGGGTCACAGTTGAGAAATATCAAAGAGTGGAAATGAAATCAAAAGTTCCATATATTTTCTTAACGAAGCCAAGGATAGAAAAAGGATTGAACACTATAAGAATAAGAAAATTTGAGTGAATAATATTTATTATTAAACTTGGTAGTACTGTTTCTTGACGCACTAGGGCTAAATCATCTTGTTACAGGTTTGATAAAATCAGATGTATTCGTGTCGTTGTTTAGGCAAAATATATTTTTATTGCTGTCTCAAGAGTTTGGTTAAACTTATCTTTAAGTTAGTCTCCTGTCAGTTCCATTTAAAAAAACGACTTTTTAGAATAATATATATTGTAGCTAAGCTGAAGTAATAAAAATAACAACAAATAATTTCAATTGTACATAAAATAGAGAAAAGGCCAGTCGTGGCGCACGGGCACAAAGTGTGACTGTAAAAGCGACTGGTTGTGGGTACGATCCCCACGCGAAGAAATGAAATGTTTATTTAAATTTGCTCTGGTGTCAAGGCGGAATCACGGAATAAATTTTAACAAAAATTATATATTGTCATTAAATTAGAATTAATTTAATATATGCTCAAATAAACATTGTTTTATAAAATTATTCCTATATTATTTTCTAAAATGATGTGCAAAGTAACTTACTGAAGTTTATTATAACTTACTAAAGTTTTGGTAAATCTATTATGATAAGAGGTACGGAATTTTCGCAAAAAAAAAATCACTAATTTCGCATTTATATATTTCAAAATTTTAAAATTTCGCATAAATTTCGCATTTATACTTTCGAAATTATAAAATTTGGGTAAATTAGGTATTTATTGAGCAAAAATAGTTGTTTACTACATATGAAAGTAAAATTTAACAAAATTTAAAGTCAAAGTACAAATCTTAACAATAAACAATTTTAATTGATTAAAAAATAACATTGTAGAAATTTCAAGATTAGGCTCTTTAAACGTCGTTCTTTGGTTTGTTACGACGACATTGTGTATGCTGAAGAAGCGTTCAGCGTCCACGACTCTAGCGATAGGCAAAGAACGAGTGAGACTCGAAGCTTTCGTTCTGTCGTCTCAGTTCGTGTCCAAAAAGTCGCGTCGACCTCGGAAGATACGATAATAATTAACAATCTATCTTACGAACATTACCATATATTTCGCATTTATTCGCATTTATGTTTAATTTTCGCATTTATTCGCATCTATTTCGTAAATACGAAATTTCCGTACTCCTTATTATGATATATAAAAAAAAAATATTGCCTCAATATTTCTAATGTTATATGTTATATAGAAATAAATAGAAGACGAACCCTTTGTCAAGTCATTTTGTTTATATAATAAACTATTTTTCAGATTCAGCATTCGAAGTAATTCAAATCGTTGGAAACGAACGTACATCGATCATATTATACAATAATTACACATTTTCCTATCAAGGCCCTAAAGATGTCAAGAGATATTTGTACTGCTCCAAAAGAAGAAGGAATAATTGCAAGGCTAAAATTAATTTGGATAAAGATGGAACAATAAGATCCGTCTTTACCGAACACAACCATTCACCACCTGTGTTGAAGAAATTTCCTAATGGAAAATATTATAATATGAAATAGAGTGTATGTTCGGGCTTTTAAGCGTCGAGTCCTTTATCCCCAAGGCTACACAATTGTGGAATGGCTACCTGGGGTAGTCTTTCCGGGTCTATGCGAAATTGGTACCTTGGGTGGCTGATAATGCACCGGTAGTTTCTCTGGTATTACATGGGATCGTGGGTGGCTATGATTACTTATTATAATAGACAACCAAAACACTCGTTTGCATTGTTTATTCTATAAAAAACTCTTGAGATTTTAAATGTTCAAGGGACGAATCACTCAGCATCAGTGATTCTTCCCTTGTTCTTTACCTAAATAGCCTAGTTCTTACGAGATTTGTGATTCATTTTATAATTCTTTATTGGATTTAGATTAGTTATCATATCGTGATCCCGCTACGTTCAAATTTTTATACGTTTTCTAAATAGGTATTATTGGAGTGATCTTTATTTTTTTCTGTCAGAGTGCTTTCTATGTAGCCATGTATTGTAAATATAAATAAATATTATATATTTTATCTGATCTCATATCCAAAACAATTTGTATATTTCAGATAAACCTTTTCCGTCCTACATTATAGGCGTTTATTAATTGTAAATATATTTTATTCATGTATTATGTAAAAAATTATGTCGTTTCTGAAATGATGTTCAAATTAAAAACATTTTAAATATATTAGTGTATTGCTGAATATAAATAATTATACGCTTGCATTTCATCTCAAGAATCAATGCTACCCATTAGTCATTTTGATGTAACACACTGTACAATGTAGACCTCTAAGTTACTTCCTTTAGACTCCGGGAAAACGATATCGTACCATATATTTATTCGTAAGAAAATGATAAAATCACCAAATAGTTCTTTCTAAGCGTTAAAAAAAATCGGCTGGTGGGTTTCAAGGATAATTCCAGTGGTGCTGTATAAAAGCCACACCTTTTCCTTCCAAAATCAGAAGGAAATTAAACGCTATTTGTACTGCTGTAAAAGAAAAACACTTTATTGGTCAGCCAGAATTAAATTAGATATGTCTGCAAATATAGAATATGGAACATACTACTGGCGATCCACCGCCAGTGTTGGAGAAAATGAATAATGGAAAATATATCAAAATGTCTAAGTAGTAAAAAAACAATCAAGTGCCAGTCAGACTCATACCCTCGGATCTGTATTCATTTGGATATTGTAGGTCAACGGGAAGTACTGTAAAAATCAGCCCTAATAATAATATTTTTATACAAAGTTACACAATTTCAGTTCCTTCAAAAATGTCTAAATACACTTTCAAATAGGCATCGCGAATGTTGCAGAACGTCCCACATGTTTGCTAAAAGTATAATTTAAAAATTATTATAAAACCGAGTGTTAAAAAATGTTGTCATCGTTGTTTTTTGAGCTTTGACTTGTCAATCAGGACGAGAAAATGAAAATAGAGCACGTAGAGTGCAAAAGCGGCGAAAAGGAATTAAACTCACATCCATCGCGTATCAGACCGCCATGACGGTCTCCAAAAATAAATTGTTTTCTAAAATAAATTCTTATATAGGTATAATATTTAAATAATAGTTGGTTCAGCTAATTGTATGATATATTATGTTCACATTCCTAACTCTTATACCCCCCATGCAAGTCAGAGAATACCATTGTATTCCTCGCATTTAGAATTTTAACGAAAACTTACACCGTTTTTGAGTTCAGTCATGTCGCAGGGGTTCAAACGTGTGACTGTAAGCGCGACATGGCGTTGACCTCCGCCGCTCAACACGCAACGTCCCCAAAATAGGGGGGAAATGGCGAAGAGAAGTGTCTTAATGATCCCAGGTTCCATCTGCCGGAAATGCTCTACAGCGTGAAGCTAAAAAAACCACCGTAATTGATTCTTTTAAGGATGTAACATAGCACTGTGTCACATACGGAACGATTATCCTAGTGCCATACTATAATGTCAAACTTAATATTATAAATGTGAATGTAAGTTTGTTTGTTACGCTTTCACGCCAAAATTACTTAACCGATTATGATGTAAATAGTCATAGAATGAATAAAAAATCGTTTGAATTGTATATTTTTAAGATAAAATTTAAACAAATTCGTATAAAAAACATCGTATTTTATTCAGTACTTCCAAGTAACTAACAAACCGAACAAATATATATTTCATTAATATAAACATTACCCCAAGTAAAAGGATAGAGCGAAATAAATAGTATAATTTTTCGATTCATTTTCCATTTTTTGTTTAATTCGTATAGCGTAAAGAACAAATTTAATTCTTAATAAAAGCGACAAAAGTGTGTAACTGCAAACGCGACAGGTTGTGAGTTCGATCCTCACTCGAGGGTACCAAATATTTTTTAAAATTTATATTAATATTTTTTCTGGTGTTTTCTGGTGTTGAGTCCAAGCGCGGCGCTGAGTTCCACTACTTAAAACGGAATGCATTCAGGATTCGGTGGAAAATGAGGGACGAAGTATCTTAACAATATCACAAATCTTAACGGTTTTCGCTGCCTACCCTGCTGTGTGCGATATACAGCGTGAAGCTTTTTTTATTACCTTAACAATCCTCTGCTGGTTTACACGACTAAAGGTTTCAAAAAGAAAAAGCCAAAAAGTTAAAACCAGGATGAATAACCTTTTCCGCGAATCTCTATCTTTTAGAGAAAATTAGTAGTTTTATGTTTATGGCGGAAAGATGCCGTTCAGGACTTTGTTTTATAATATGTCGTTTATAATTTACATATTATTTGATGACATTTAAATATTATTTCTTACGTGTTGCCATAACAACTTATAAAATACGATAGCGTAGGTATATATTGTAAAATGAATGGCTGTGTGTGCGATAATTATTTTATTATTTTTTTATTTTATGTATTGTTTTAAGAACAATTAACATTCTACTCTCCTTTCTATAAAGTACAACTGTGCCATATTTTGAAATTTTAAACTCTTCTGTCTGTAGAATTTTCGAAAAAAAGAAGACAAAGTTTTTGCTTCACGTTTCACAATATACAGATTACAATTATTTATATGTACGCATATTATATATATACAAATAAGAAACAAAAAAATATGTTTTTCAATTAGATGAGCTGTTCACCGAAGATGATTTCCTGCGCTACTACAGACGTTACAAACAGCAGAATCCAGATCGGTTTCATACAAACTACGAAGAACAAACCAGTCCAATCAATCGCGTGACTGATATCCTCAGTTCAATTATGCCAAATAAAAAGTGAATGTACCCACTGTGTATAATACGGCCGATAAGTCGTGGCCGCTTTCAAGCTAGCTGTAGCTACTGTGCAGATTTTATTTTAGGTTTTTTTTATTACTTTCGATTACTTTCACCGGATTCTATGAAACATAAGAGTTCAATCAGTTTATCTTTAAGGTGGCCACGACACATCGTCCATATTGTAACTATAGGTTAAGTTTAAAGCTTAAAAGTTATAGTTACATATTTATTTTTAATTTACGTAGGTACATATAAAGGTAAAAAAAAATGTTTTTATTCTTTCTTAATTAAGATGTTTTTTTTTTACTTTTTCAATTTTAATCTTGTACCATTTTATGTCACCTAACTTAGAAGGGTATTACTTTATTAGTAGTATCGATAGTATTTTAGGTGAAGTTATATATACGTTCATATTTTATATATTTTTATATTTTTTAAATATTATTATCTTAACAATATGAAAACATTCAAAATTATACGTAGTGTAATTGTGAAACATGTATGTATATGTATAATATGTAATGGACAATTTTTTTTAATGGAAAACGACAACATTAGACAATTTATTAGTAATATTTTATATAAGAATTAATTGTGTTCTGGAAATAAGGATAGCATTTTCTTGGCAATAGTCCTCCATTTCGCCCACAACTTTCTGTTTTTACCTACATTCATCCAATTTTGTCTAGTATTTTTTTTAATACCACCATGTTTTTTTCTGGCTAGATCCTTCCATCTTGGTTTTGAGCGTGATATATGCCCACCACCATTTTAATGTCGAGGCCTGGATGAGTCCATCAAATATATGAGTTTTTTGTTTTATCTTAATTTTACTATTTCAATTACGTTTTTTTTAACTTCAACTAAGTTTTCTCCATTGTTTATTGAGTGAACTTATTTTTTTTCTATTTTATTTTTAATTTGATATAAAATTCTGATAGTCTTGTCGTTTTCATTTGTATGCCTAACACTAATACACTTATTCACGGATGTATCATAAAATCTAGGATGATATTCTTGCTCTACTTCACTTCAAGGACCGGAAGATATATATAGTAATAGCCACAGTAATTTCACCCTCTCACCAGTATTTCTCGAGTCCTTTTTAAAAGAACGGAAGTGACCCCATCCTCTGTCTCGGGATTGATCACTTCCCCCCTCTGCTATTTAAGGTACAATGGCATGCGCAGTGCGTCTAGTATATGACTAAAATGTTTCTTTCCTAGCAATTCAATGTTTGGTTTTAATCTTACACCAGATTTAGTTGAACATGTTTGAGGCAGTCGTAGTACAGAGGTGTGTGTAGGCGTGTAATCGTAAACACGACAGGTTGTGGGCTCGATTCCCACTCGAAGAAATAAAATATTTGATATTTCCATTTCTTCCCTTTGGTGTCAATGCAATGCTTCCAGAATTCGGCGGAAAGGGGCGAGTTAGTGTCTCAAACTAGGCTCCCTGTGCCTAGCCTGCCTGCTACACGCGGGCTTCAGCGTGAGGCTATAAAAGAGTTTGAACATTAGAAGTATATATCAATTCACGTCTAAGTAAAACACAGTGTTGTGTTATTTTTTTTTTTAAAAGTGTAGAGTATTTTAACTTTAAGTTAACCTATCTCGCCACATGAGAAAAACGTGTAGAGATGTAAAAGAAAATTATGCTACAAGTAAATTATAATTTTAGCTTCACGCTGTATCCCGCACACAGCAGGGTAGGCCGAGGAAACATAGTGATAAGACACTCCGTTCCCCACTTTCTACTGAATAAATTAGAAATTAATTTGTTTTATATTCTCCTGTAGGTTGACACGACCTTACTGAGAACTGACCCTGTATTAGTTTAATTATAATAATTAAATATAAAGCTTTTACTCACATATTACACAATACAAACATGAAATAAAGTGTTAGAAGTGAAAGTATTTATTCTTTTATTTATTATGAATTGGAGATTGGATGAATTTCGCTACGTAATTAGTATACGTTTTTATTTTACATATATTTTCCTAGCCCCGTTATAATGTGAATATTGATTTAATATCTCAGTTAAAGAAATATAAGTTACAATATAA
>DWAP01005316.1:0-10241 GCA_018230625.1 Heliconius eleuchia | reverse complement strand
CAGCATTCCATAAAATCAAGCCCTTCAAAAGTTTTCTTGCAGCCAGCACAATCTTCAAATGCCATATTCTTTTTCTTTTTTTTTATATAACTTTTAAATAGTTATAAAATTTTATAACTATTTAAAAGTTACGAACAACGGTAATATAAAAAGCACTGCAGCTCTTATAAAAGCAGCAGGTAAATTTAAGGTGTAATCGGCTCTTCGCTGCTCAAGCGCCACTTCGCTGCATAAGCACGTCACGACCGGCACTATGAGTTTGAATAAAAAATAAAACCGACTTCTTAAACTGATTTTATATAATTACACTGTTATTGTCATATTTACTGTTACACTGCAAAATTATAACAAGTCCAAAGCCTTTCAAACACTTTATTTTCTTAATTTTACAAAAAATATACTAAACTATATCGTGTGCTAAGAACTAGTTTGGCGGAGCGGATAAGTAGATGTTGTCACTTGAACCGTGCGTCACGTAAAATTTATATATATTTATGTACTTAAAATGGCTTTGTATTTTATTTTATTCTGAATTAACATTGAAATAATTCACTAAGAATAATATTTTTATATATTTTAGCTCATTTACCATTTGGCTTATATTAAAATAAAACAGTAGATAGTGAAATTCTCTATTATTT
This sequence comes from Heliconius eleuchia, assembly GCA_018230625.1. Classification (NCBI taxonomy): domain Eukaryota; kingdom Metazoa; phylum Arthropoda; class Insecta; order Lepidoptera; family Nymphalidae; genus Heliconius; species Heliconius eleuchia. Next base: position 9,600 of record DWAP01005316.1, on the reverse strand, counting down.
TTTATGTGTAAATTATCTCAAACTGTTTTTGATCTGTTTTTAAAAACTGATACTGGTCCGGATCGGCGACAATTTCTCGCAAGCAATCACAAGCCACGACAAACACCGTGTTTACACGTTGGTACCTGTAGGAGTTCGGCAAACTTTCACAAGCGGGTAAAGTGCCTACAAGAACTTGCGCCTGGCCGCACAACACAATATTATTGTCAATACTATTGATTGATTGATTTCTTAATTTATGACGTTTCGAGCGTGCCAGTTGAGCACAATATTACAATACACAATATATTGCCAATAATATTGTTCAATATATGGCCCCGCACACTACACAATATTAGTCTGTCACGTAAAAATAATGTTAATGTCAATATTTATTTTAATAATATTTATTATGGTTATGGTTATTACTTACACCGTTTAAAACATCGGACCATACTAAGTAATTATTAATGAATACTTTGACAAGTGAGTTAGTTGACATACATTTTTATTCTATGTGCAATGTTTATTTGTGGATTGTGAGGTTATAATATACGCACGCATAACCTAACTCTAAAGTATAATTTTGTATTTTAAATATTAACATTATAATTTTAACTGTAAATAAGAGTATATAGAACTTACAATTTATTAAAATGTTACATGGAGTCATCAGACGATAGTTTTATTTGGACAGACGCATCAAGCAATTCTGAAATGTAAGTTTTAATTATTTCCTATATAACAATACAATGAATAAAACAACTTAAGCTTCAATACTCAATTTGTAATATTTGGATGATCACATGCATCAGCTGTCATACTATATAATTAGAATAACATACAATTTTTTTATAGGGCAGTGGATGTTAAACCTGAATCAGATAACCCGAACAAAAAGAAAGCTAAGAAGAGAAAACTAGAAGAAGATGTTGAGGATGGTAATAATAAAGAGAAAAAATATCGTCAAATAAAATCTGAACCAGAAAGTGACATTGATGTACCTAAAAAGAAAAAAAAGAAGCAAAATGAATCCAGTATATCAAAAGATATATCAGATGAAATTGATAATTATTTAAATATAAGAGTGAAGCAGGAACAGGAGTCATTTGCAGAGACATCTGAAACAGTATCTAAGAAAAAGAAAAAACATAAAAAAAATCATGATTTAATATCTAATGGTTTAGAAGAGACAACAGAAGAGACAGAAGATTTTGGTAATAGCATAGTAGGAAATAATAATAATACTGCAAATGAGCAAATTGATAAATACTTTAATTTTAGAGTGAAACAAGAGCAGGAATCTTTTGTAGGATCTACTGAAATAAAACATAAAAAAAAGAAAAAGTCTAAGAAATCATTAGACACTTTTAATAATGATGATTTGCACTCATCAGAATCAATTAACGAGAAAAATGATAGTGAATTAGATTTTGAAAACTCTGTCAGAAAATGTGAGGATCATATTAAAGAAGAAAGAGATGAATATATAAAAAAGAAGAAGAAAAGCAAGAAAAAACAGAAAGACCATGATGGTTCTGAAACAAACAATCTTTACAAAGACATTTCTGAACATGATTTTGATAATAGTGAATATAATAAAAGTGGTATTATACAAAATACCATTACAGATGCTCATAATGATATGACTATGGATGAAGATATTATTGATAAAGATGGACACAGTCAAGGTGTCCTACAATTCACAGGCAAAACAAAAAATAAAATTGTAAAAAAAAGAGAATCAAAGAGCTCACAAAGTTCAAATAGTGATAAAGAACAAACTAAAAAAAATAAATCAATGTCAGAAAGGTTGAAATTTGAAGATGAGGATACGGCAGATTATACACTGGCTCAAGACACACAACTGGCCAACAATTTGCCGAAACAAATTAGAAATTTTGTTTCATTGAGGAAAAATATAACTCATGTGTCATTAGATGCCCATAATGATAATTTTGTGTCCAAGGATGATGACGTATGGATTATAAAATGCCCGCATGAATTTGATATTAAGGATTTCATTAATGTAAACCTCACATTAGATAACAAATGTAAAATAAAATTAAATGGTCAGACTTATGACGGAGCGCTGGACGACAGCATACAAAGAGTGTCAATATTAACTATGGAACATAATAAAAACAAACTTCTTGTGAAAAATGTCCCTGTAAAGGGAATTACAAAATTTCGTAAGAGAATACCCAAAGCTCATATACCTGACCAAGGCATGTTGCCCACTAATTTAAATAATTTCATTCCCCTTCCTGAAACTAAATGTCGACATCCATTGTTTGGAGCTAATTACAAGAAAGCTATAAAGATCCCATCTGCTATAGCAGAGAGACTCAATGGACATAATGCATTAATACAAAAATCATCATTTACAGACACTTGTAAGCCAAAAAAGAAGAAACATAAAAAGGAAAAGTGTAAAATTGAAAATGATTGTAGCTATGAAACAGAAGTGGTTGTTGAGGAGAAGTTGGTCACTTCCTCTAAGAAAAAGCGGAAAAGGAAGCACAGTGAGAAAGTGGACAGCTCTCAACACAGTTTCAAGAGGATCAAACAAGACCCAGACTCAGTAGATGTGTGGGAGTCTGAGCAAGCTATTGAAAATAGTCTTTTTGGCTTGGAATAATACATTTATACATAATAAAACTATATTTAATAATCCCAAAATTTTATTACACTTTCTTAATATATGCAATTCATAAGTATACAATACAAGGTTTGATTTTCATTCTTGGAGGGAAATATTTATTTTATTTTTATTTCCTTGCTAACAACTGCTCTACTTACAAGTTGAGTTTTTTTCACTCACTTTTAAAAATGGATTGTGTGTGTATGAGGAATGGAGTATTTATACTTTTTATTACAATTCTGATGAAGAAAATGATGGACACAAATGGTACTGTATAAAATTTTCTGATTGCTATAGAATTATTAAAATTTGTGATGTATTGAAATCAAAGAAAATTTATCAGTTATTTGACCATGCTATTATCATCCACCATCTGGAGATGGAGAATAAGCTAGCTTAACCTTTGCTATTTCTTAAAAACACTTGAGATGAAATAAAAATCCCTGCTAATTTAAAACTTGATATTTTTTTTAATGATTCAATTTATAGAGGCTGGTAACTATTATGCTACAAATTAATATTGATAAAAATAGTGTTGATGTAATTAGATTAAATAGGTACAGAGCAAAGCTTTGTTTTTGACGTAATTAGAATAAATAGGTACGCTTGTACTTATTTAATCAACACAAAAAAGGGGCACAAAGTGTGACTGTAAACTCTAGTTGTAAGGTTGGCGTGGGTTCGATCCCAACTCGAGGAAATTAAATTTATAATTCTTCACTCTGGCGTCGACACAAAGCGCGGCGTTGAATTCCGCCACTCAATACGCTATGCCCCAGAATTCAGCAAACTGTCAACCCGGCTGTATGCGGGACACAGCGTGAAGCTGATTTTTTCTGAGGTACTCTTGCCCACCCCAAAGTAATCTTGTAACTTATTTTACCAACAAAATATGGCCCTGAAAAAAGAAAATTAATAAAGCTAAAGTCCAGGTTCAGTCTAGTTTGCCTTGAGAGTTATGATTAACCGCAACATGCATTACTTGCAACGCTTAGTTTCAAGATTTCTTAAAATAAGGAATTTTAGCCCTGCACTTGCTTATTGGCCTCAATTTGCCCCAACTTTATCTTCTCATCTATAAGCCCTAAGTCTAAGGTTCGTTTTTATTATATTTGTCGTCCGAGATCGTCGCTGATGTAAGTGCGAATAATGTCAGCAAAGTCTTCGTTCATTGTGAAGCCGAGCTGTAGAGCGCGACTGTTGTCAAACTTGCTCGGAAAAGCTGAAACGATTTTCTCTATGAAGTCATCGCGCTTAAACCGCACCAGTGACGGGACCTCGTCCCCGGCCACCTCGCGCAGCGCGCTCAGCATCTCCCTGACAGATACGCATATACCGGGCAAGTTAACGACCCTCGCGGCCATTTCGCCCGGCCGCAGTGTTGCAGCGTGTACCAGATTGCTCACCACGCAGGCCGGGCTCGCCACCCACAGTCGCAGCTCGGCGTCTACCGGGCACACGGTTGGCAGCCCGCTCAGCGGCTCGCGGATGACCCCGCTGGCAAACGAGGTGACCGCCTTGTTGGGGGCGCCCGCGCGCACCGTCACCGTGGGCAGCCGCAGCACGCGCGCATCCACAAACCCGCGCCGCGTGTACTCGCACAGCAGCAACTCAGACATAGCCTTTGCCGCGCCGTACGAGTTTTGTGGCGTGACGACGGTCCCGTCATCCACAATGGCGGGCAGCGTGCCGCCGAACACGCCCACCGTGCTCGCGAACACGAAGCGAAGCGTGGGGTTGCGGCGCCGCGCCTCTTCAGCGAGGGCCCGAGTAGCGTCAAAATTGACACGCATGCCGAGATCGAAGTCGGCCTCGGCGTGTCCGCTGACGATGGCCGCCAGGTGGAACAGCACATGGGCGTCGGCGGAAAGCACGCGCGCCGCCGCACCCGGCGCCGAAACGTCCACTGCCAGAACGGTCACTCGTGGGTCGGAGGAGGGCAGCGGTGGTGCGAACGTGTCCACCAGCAGCAGGCTGCGCACGGGCAGCGGGCAGGTGACGTGCAGCAGCGCTTGCGTCAGCCGTACGCCGAGGAAGCCTGCTGCGCCTATTATTACCACATCCATGTTGCTCGTCAAATTACACAATTAATAGGAACAATGTACGAAACTTACTATATAATGATGATGTGGTAATATTTTTATAAATTATCTTTGCAGAATTGTTATATACTGTAAATATTTTCAACGATAATATACGAGATAAGAGCTTCGGGTTAAAGGTGGTCTTTGCTTTATTAGAACAGTAGCGGCCCGCCCGCGGATTCGCCTGTTTGAACTACAGCTCATTCATTGCATTAACTGAACTGCGTTTGTTGCAGCGCAATTATCATAACTGATATTATGATGAATGATACCAAAATTTTATATTAATAATGAAATAAGAATAAGAAAAATAAGTCCCGCTGAGTTTCTTGCGCCGGTTCTTCTTAGGTCTGAGGCATTAACTTTAATTATTTGACGTTAAAAAATAAAGCATGCAACTTCTTATTTTCAATAAAATTATTTAAATTTTGAATATATTTTGTCTGTACTTATTTTTGACTGAAATGAATAGAAAGCAATATTTTTTTATTTTTGTCTATCTGTCTATAGGTATGATCACGCTTATCTCCGAAAGTACTGAACCGATTGACTCAAAACTTTTACTAATTGTTTCCGATTGCCGATTTACTTAAAAAGGTTGTTTGTATGATATTTGAATGGAGTTCATTCATTAGTTTGCCTGTAAATATTATATACCAATCTATGTCTATACTTATAATAAATGTATAATTGTTTGTAATAAATTTGTATTTTTAACTATATAATATGTATTTAGTAAAACGTAGCTCTATGTGAATATAATTACATATTAAGTGATATTCCGAACAGTTAAAAGATGCGCATAAAGCATCATTTTCTGAATCGCGCTGGTAAGATTCTCGGCTAAAGAATGACATTCAAAACGTCTTGACAGTACTAACTCACATCTTCATTACGTAATACTATAGTAGTTTTTATTATTTTTTTCTGTTCCTTGTTATTGTCGAGAAAGTGTTTGGTGACTTGAGTTCCCATGTATTTTTTTTTTAAAATCCGCACACAGCATGGTAGGCGGGGAGAACGAAAAGTTAAGACAAACTGTTCCCCACTTTCCACCGAACTCTGGAGGCATTGCGTGTTGAGTGAAAAAATGAAAATATTAATAAATATTTCATTTCCTCAAGTGGAGGTCGAACCTACAACCAACCGCGTCTTCAGTCACACTTAGTAATCGTGTATTTTACATAATTATGCACTTATACGATTTTTTTCAAAATAAAATCGCTAGCAAGAAATGCTTGTTATCAAATATGATTATTTTTATCTTAATAATATAATCATAGGTATGGGCCGTATTGATAATATTTAATATTTATATGACAATTGACATATCATAGCAATCTGTTTTTAGGTCTGTCAAATAAAATATGACAAGAATAAATGTGAAGTAGAGGTCACCTTGAGCTTGGAAACCGAACTGTCAAACTGTTATTGTTGAGGGTCAAGAGAGGGAACAGTGATATATTTGAAAGTGAACGATGCAATCGGTCGCTTGTAACGTATAATTATATTAATTATAATTAAACGACAGAAAACGGAGAGACGTATCACTAGAGGTGGTGATGTGCGCTAGCGCAGGGCGAGTTATTGATGAATGCACAGTAATCTTTTCTACTTTGAATAGTAAGTAAATATTTTTAAAGTGGTTTTTAATTTTAGAATCTGAAGAGAGCGTAACAAAACAATTTCTTACTATTAAAGTTATATTTGTATTATGTGTGCCATAAGTAACTATCACTTATGATATATATTGTTAGACAGCTTCACGCTGTGTCCGCACACAGCAAGTTCGTTTCGTTCGTTCCCCACTTTCCGCCAAGTTCTGGAGGCATTGCTTGTTGAGTGGCAGAATTCAACGCCGCGCTTTGCCTCGACATCAAAGCGAAGAAATGAAAATATGTATGTAAATAAATATTTCATTTCCTCGAGCGGGCATTGTACCTACAACCAGTCGATTTTACAGTCACACTTTGCCCCGCGCCACGACTGGCCTCAATCGTTAAAAACTCATAATTAATAATAATGGAAAACAAATATTTGTTATACTAGCAAGCCAATCGCAGGGTGGCCCGCTTGAACCACACAATTTATGTTCATCTGAATCTGAATTGCTTGTAATGATTGATAATAGTAGTATTCTAATACTATTATCAATTTAAATACTGTACATATTTAAAACTAAAGTTTCAGCCAATTAAATAAAATATTTATGTCAAAGCAATGTTGTCGAACAAAATACTTATGTTGATATAACTTTTTACTTATGAACAGATACAAACAGAACAAACACTAAAGATAAAATAAAAATTATACAAATAATTATTTTGGGTTCCATTAGATTGATGAATGCCACCAATAACATTTTTCTATGCAAAAATACAATTATTATTTAATTTGATTTTGATTCAAAATGTAAAATATATAAATGAATCTTATTAAATATTATGAGCTTAAATAATGAGAGTTATTTTAAATTATAATAAAAGAAAGGAAAAATGTATTCATATATATGTAAAGTAAGTAAAAGATGTTAGTATGTATATAATAGTGTTGGCATAATAGAAATGTTATTAAAGGCTCCATTGTAAATAACCATGACAAATAACTTTGCAAACATTAATGTATGCATACAAACCAAGTACTCGAAGTAATAGACCACTATGATATTTTGTTGTTTAACAAAAAAAATCTATGAAATTACAAACATCCAGGTATTTATTTGTGTATTTATTAGAACAATTTAAGAATTAAGTATTATAAATAAAAAAAAATTGGGGCCGATGTGATGGACCAGCAGTGTTAGATTTTAAATGCAATTGTTATTGGGACAATACCCACTGGATTGAATGAATTATTTTTATTTTCTGTCTTTGGTAATAAAATATAAATACACAGAGTTAAATACTACTACTCAGCACGCACACTTCAAAAAATAGATGAAGCACAAGAAACTGAGTGTGTTAATACTATTTACCTAGAATATTGTCAACATGTAGTGGACACCCTGGAGTAATGTTTTCTGACCTTTTGAACATTGTTCATCTGGGAAGATCCAAAAGTAAGATATAAAATCAAAAAATCAAATCTGGTGCAGCTATCTATAGTTAACGCAAAGCCATGTCCATTTGTTGTGCCCATACATAATGCAAATTTAAGATTTATGTAATCCCATAGATACCATTGTCGGAAATGGACCAAATTAAAATGGGGCCATGCGAGGCGCACTAGCTTTCAAATAAAAAATAAGCAACAAAATCATTTCACTCAGCCAAAAGTTCAGAGGTAAAAACATTTTAAAAAAATACAGTTGAATTGATAACCTCCACTTTTTACAGAAGTCGGTTAATAAAAATCTGACACATTCAAGTTACATTGATTACTCTCAAGTTAACCTAAATTATAGAATTTTAATGAAATATTAATAAATTAATTACTTATCTTCCTATTTTATTTAATCACAATTTAAAAGAAGAAAGTTCAATTAATAAATTTTTAGTCTACCATAAATATATTTAAAAAAATTTTTAAGTGTACCAACTTTTTTATCGGGACTAGCTCAACGAGCGAAATCTACAATAGTAACTAATAAATATGTGTATTTGAAAAGGTAATAATGATTGTGAGTTCATAGCTTATAAAAGTTGATATTGTGTTTAGATGATGCGGTGAATACATTATGATCATTGATATGTAGGTACATTACATTCATTTATAGTAGATATATTTCTCAAAAGAATTTTCTCAAAGTGCATATAAAAAATACATTAAATAATCATGTTAAGGAAGTACCAAATATATTTCATAAATTAAACTTAATGTTATACTTAAAACAAATGAATTGTATGCAAATTTATTAATACGTTTCAAGTACGGAAAAAAGAGACTGCTTTGGGGCAGAGCATTCTGGTTAGCGGGATATGCGCCAGTATCCTTAGCTCCATTAGGCAAGCTCGAGGAATTTTGGGAGAGTGTATGTTCTAGATAGTCTTAGAAAGAATGAAAAAATAATAATATGTGGTGTTTTGAACGGATGCGACAAATGCTGGGATGATGAAGAGCAAGATGCTGTAGAAAGAAACAAGAAAACATAGCAGGATTATAAAGCCTCTGGTAAGAATAGAAGTATGAGAGAGATAAAAAAGAAAGAATATAAGAGCAAAACCACCACATACATGAAAGTAATGATAAAGATGAAGCTTGAAAAGTCAAAAGAATGAAAGAGATGAAAGGTTAACAAACAACTTCAGGGAAAACACGAAGCTTTTCTGACGAGAAGTTTAGTATTTCTTGAGGTTGTCCGCTAACCTATAGAATGAAATGGGTGCTTTTGGAACACGGTGAAATTTTAACAGAACAACCACACGTCTTCCAGCCATGGGCGGAATTTCATAAGATGAATGTGATGGATGAGTCTTAATTTAGCTGATTGCGAAATCAGTATAAAAAATGTTGAGAGTGCAATACGAAGTCTGAAATGTGGTGGCAGCAGTAACAGATGGAGTTATTGTAGAGATGGTAAAATATGGTGGGCCACATGCTTTGGACTTGTTCTGGTTTTTGCAATTTATGCTAGAAGTCAGAGGAGATCCATACTACAGAGGAGGTACAAGCTATATGCGCTCCTAGTATTAATCCAGTTAAAGAGTTTCATTCAAAATTTGTAGACTGATTGACAGACAGACAATAAAGTTATAGTATAAGACTTTTTTCTTTTGAGGTAAGGAACCTTAAAAATTGATCAAAACCTTTACCGATTACTCTTTTGGGAGTTACAATGTGTAACAACAGACAGATATATATGTAGGATATCTAGCCCCCGCTATACTAGGAAAATATTTTACAAATCTATACTTATAATAAATCTGTAGAAAAGTCGTTTCTGTACATTGAAAA
>DWAP01005315.1:0-10241 GCA_018230625.1 Heliconius eleuchia | reverse complement strand
AATTAGATATTTATTAACTTTGTGCTCTTACTATCCCCACGCACCGCCTGAACTTAATGCATTACATGTTGAGTGTACATTGTACATTTACATTTATTAAATGTTTTCGGTGTTGAGTCGGTACTAAACGCCGAAAACATTTAATAAACGTAAATGTACGCCACGCAACTCAACACTTCTGGAGGCCTCCAGAATTCGGTGGAAAGTGGGGACCGAGAGCATCTTAATGAGGACGGAGTATCGTAACACCAGGTAAATTCACTCTGCCGACTCTGCTTTGTGCGAAATACAGCGTGAAGCTAAAAAAAATGTTTTGGCTACAACAGCTCTGTTACACAAAGTGAGACGTAAGATTCGTTCATAGGTCGAAATTAGACAACGTAGACACTTATTACTATGATTTCTTTGTTAATATAACAATAAGGAGAGTATGTAAGGATGAATAACTTGTGTTAGTTCTCTCGTCTAAAAAATATCGAGTCAACTCGTTTTATATATGAACATAAAACTGGCGCATGTCTACTCTGTGCTATCTCATCGTATCTGTTACAGTTAATATTTGAAAATCCCGCATTTGAGTACCTACATTGTACGGTTTCCCTTCGGCCTCAACAATGTCAATACTCGTGTTCCATAGATAAAGTGTTGTTCTATTAGTTTGTTGTAATTCTTCGACATATAGGTTTTTAGCTCTAAATTTATGCTTAAAAATATCTTAATTTTATTTATTTGTTAGTAAATATTTCAATTTGAAATAAAATAATACTCATCACTTCTAATTTATGATACAGAACAAGGACAAAAATCGGGAACAGTCTAGTTATATGAAAAAATAGTTAATAGTAATATCGAAACGATTAACGTGATATTACTACAACCTTAAGGCTGAGGCTGAGGCTACAGGCTTTAAGCCTTTCTCTTTAAATTGACTATCCAACACAAAAATAAATATTTAATTCGAACTAGTGGTTCCTGAGATTAGCGCGTTCAACTAAACAAACTCTTCAACTGTATAATATTAGCATGGACGTATATCGATAGTATTGCAAATGTATTATCACTCGTGACATAAGTGGCATTGTTATTTAAATGACTACGCGCATACAATTGTTGTTATTTTCTTATCATAGTTCACAATATTGCTGATAATATTGCAAATACTTTGCAGTAATTCAAACAAATATATCTTATGATATACTTACATATATACTTGCATGGTACGTTTATGGAGCTATATATGTACCTATACAATGTTGTATGGAATGTACGAATTAATTTATTCTACTGAAAGTTGACATGAATAATGTATGGAACCTTAATAAAATATAATTAGAATTATTGCTCAACTGAGTCCGTCGTTGCATAGTGGAACAGCATCTGTAGCATAGTGATTGCGTCTATTGCAAGTTTGATCCCGGGGAGTGAATTATTTTCATTTCTCCGCCTTCCGCCACTCAACACACAATGTCTTTTATTCGGAAAAAAATCCAGAGAACCTAAGGTCTTGACTCTAGGTTCTGACTGCCTGATTTTTGAATATGTTGTAGTTTAGATTTGTTTGCTAACAAATTTAAATAGTTGAATTTTATTTAATATTATATTATAAATAGCTGTTTCCATTTGTATGAGGTTCATACGATCAATACTTATATAGTACAATTTTATATATAAAATTATTATTCCTATGTATCTTTTGTTTTGTCATATTAAGATATTAAACGAGGAAATATATACCTATTATTTAAGAAGATTGTCAAGAGTCATTGACGTCATAAAATTATTAGGTTCATTTTAATTGATATAATATTGTTGCGGCTAGAATAATGTATCACTAATAAAAAAATAATCTATTTTCTGTAAATATAAAAAATATAAAAAAAATTGAAAAATCTTTAATTTTTTTTATATTTGGTTTACATTTGTACAAAGGATAACTAATATATATTATATTATTCAATCCAGTTCTGTAATTACGGTGTTTCGAGTGCCCAATAATTCATGAAAATTATTGAATTTGATTTATTATTATATTCTTTATTGAACTAAAACACTAAGACAAATACATTAAAACAAAATCGTGTACAAAGGTGGACTTATCTCTATAAGAGATCTCTTCCAGTCAACCAGTGGAAGTGGATGAGTGAGAAGTTGCGAGTTGCGAGTAAAAACAAAGTACAATTAAAGAAATTTAAAGTTATATACTAGTAATTAAATATAGCTAAAATTATACATAAGTGTATATAGTATTATAATATATACATACACATTTATCTAATATTATAAATGTGAATGTTTATGAGGATGGACGTTTGTTCCACTTTCCCGCAAAAACTACTGCACATATATAGATAAAACTACAGTAATATGATTATACATCAGAATACCACCGTACTATAAGTTACAATTTTTGTTAACATTTTGTATAATTTGACTATAATATAACGATAAATTTAAGGGGACGAAGCCGCATTCCTGTCGCTAGTTATAGCTCATAATGAGCTATTCTTTTATTTATTTATAGAGAGTATAATTAACGAGTTTTGACGTTTTTCTAGGTATACATCATGTTAGAGTTTGTAGTAATTGTATAAACTTTACATTTATTCTATGATGTATTTATCAATACTTGTAGATTTAGTTAGGTATATTTTGTTATTTATTATGCGAAGTATATATAAGAGCGGTCCGACAAACTACTTAGCCTGCAAAAGAAAAAACAAAATTTTGTAAAAACAGTATTTGTTTGCCAAATGTGGCCGTTTTTGCTGCAATTATGCATTGAATTGTATTTCCCTTAGAAAAAAAGGAATCACCGACCGATACTGCTCTTTTCCCATTTTCCTAAAATCTGCGGACACGCCTGCTTCCACACGATATCAAAACAAAACCACGAGTCCAATTTTCTTGTCACAGTGGCGCTATGTGGAGGCAAGGCGGCTAAGTACATATCGGACTGCCCTCGTATTTTATATTTGTATAGTCGGCCTTGTCCGACACGTAGATAACCATATTTTGCTCAGCCCCCTTCAGTTATTTTATATTTTTCTTTTCTTTTACAGAGCGAATGCGAAGACGTCACATCAAGTTGTACAGCCATGACCTTACAAATATCGTGTAAGATTCGTACACGATATGGCTGTTATACAGCTCATTTACATCATAGTGCGCCGTGGACGGCCGCCGAGGCTCTATTCGCACCATTAATCAACACAGCCAGTTCTCTATGCCATCAGAAGGAACCTATAATAACTTTACCACCAATACAAGCTAAGGCCTGGTGGGCGGCCGCCATCATTGTTGCCATTGCGTTTTTAGCTGCCCTAGCATTTTGGCGGGCTCGTATAGACATAAATACGAGAAAACAAGTGTTGTTTACGTGGTTATCACGTAATACGACCGTGACGCCGCCATCTTGTCCACCCACGGCCATTGTGGTGTTGTTATACGCGAGAGATTGTGAGGCATTGATGAAAACGGCGTCGATTTTACGTGAACTAATTCTAAAATATACAGGTTATCAAGTGATCGATTTGTTTAATAATTCAGTAGTGGCCGCGTCGGCTCCTAGCGCCTCCACTTGGATAAGGGGATTGTTGAGGCGGGATGACGTTAAAGTTGTGTTGCTACAAACGCCCGCGGCGCAACAGTTGTATTGCCCGACGCTTAATAGTGAAACGAAATCGGTGCCTACTTGTGAGTATTTACTTTGTTTATATATTTTGTTTTTCTTTTTTTTTCTCTATCTCTTTTTTTTTTCTTTATGTAAGAAAACATCACAAAAGTTGGATTTCCTTTCTTAAAAATAATAAATTCTATAAAAGAAGCAACACTACTTATTACCACGTAACAAGCAATAGTTGTCAAAACATGTCATGCTTTTGTCTGTAAGACATACATTATTGATCATTAATGTAAGTGAATTAGCGAAAAAGAAATTAATTCCCAATTTTGCTGCCCTTCAAAATCTGCCACCCTAGTGACCTATTCAGCTTGTTGGTTAATCTGCCATTAATTATTTTTTTTTTAATAATCGTATAAATATTGGAACACAGCGCTTCATGGAAATTGTCCATTCTTATTTTTAATGAAAAACTGTTGTTATCGTTCCAGTAACCGCGCCACTCATGGGCACGCGCGTGTGCCCGCGCCGGCCGCACGCCGCCGACGCGCTGCTGGCGCTGGCGCTGCGCGCGCTCGCCGACTGCGCGCACGCGCACGCCGCGCCCTACCGCAAGTACTACGTGGCCGAGTACGTACGCGGCTAATTACGTTCACGTACACTATTCACTACTTTTATAGTACGCACTTTTTTACTCGTTGTAAAAAAGTGCGGGAGGTATCTTTCTCCACAACTATAGTGAATTACATTGAAACGATTACAATGATTTTAATATATTGCGTTGTATTCCGCAAAAATTCCGAATTCTGGAAACATTGCGCGTTGAGTATTCCATGTTTATCGAGGTCAATACTATATTTATAGTGTTAATAAATGGACTATCTGATACAAGGACATAGTGAAAATTGAAATAAAACGCGTCATTGCGTAACACATATTATTTTTTATATTCCTACTAATTGAAATCCCTCATATAATCATTTCAAGTCTAGTTCAGTCAAGTCTATTTAGCATCACGCTGTATCCCGCACACAGCAGGTTAGGCAGAGGGAACCTAGTGTTAAGACACTGTTCCCCACTTTCTGCCGAATTCTAGAGGCATTGCGTGTTGAATATAGTTTCTTATCCTAGTGATTTTGCAAGCCGCAAGTAACAAAAGTCCTCTATTAAAATAAAACATTTTACATTTTGAATATATTTTTATAAATTTATATTTATAGTAAAATCGTAGCGGATCGGTCTGTACATGAGAGGTATATAAACCAAACTATTATTGCGGGCATTTATCAATGTAATAGAACCCAAAATAATAGTTTTTAAAAAGTTTGCCTGCGTTTGCTCACTCAACATTAAGTGTTTTATTACAATCTGTTTATAAATGAACAAGTTACATAAATATAAAGTATTGTGTTCGACAAAATTGCTAATTGCCAAAAGATTTCGTTTTTTTTTTTCTAATAATTTGTATGATGATAGAAAAAAACCGAGATTGTATGATGATCTAAAACACCTCATGTCTATAGAACCAATCGTTTTAAATACAGTTCAGCTTAGAATAGTCCAGCGTGGTACACGAGTCATGATCACGTGCGTACGTACACAAAACGAGATGGACCAGCCCCCTGTACTCTCAGAAACAAATAGAAACCCGAAGCGAGAAAGAAACACGGGACAATAATTTGGAGTTAACATCGTTAAAATTGCGTAGGTGCTCGGACCGAAATAGTAAAACTCGACATTTTAAATGTTGGAATTACTAGAATGGCCTAGGAAGAGACAATGTGGGAACAAAATCAACGTCAGAACAAAATTGTCGTGGAACTTGTAACGACTTATTCCTGTTTTGTTAAAGCGTTAAACACCTAAGTTTGTATTCTCGGAAGTGTCCCGGAACAGTTAGTTGTCCAGCATATTGTGTTCCGGAACCATGTTCCGACCGGAACCAAACATCATTGTCATGGGCAGTACATTCCTTTTCTATGAATGACATCAAGATACCTGATTTTCACCCAGCAGGAGAAAAACTCTTTGGCCAGGGATGAGGATGAAAAAAGGCTCGTTTCACACGTCGTTATAGCAATATTGCGACACACCGTAACTTGTATGTACAGCAAAGGCAAAGATGACGAGGTCATCATGTTAATTCGGAGTGCGATGGGAGCAACGACATAAGACGACGTAAAATACTATCTTAAGATTGCTTTTAAAGACAGAAACGCAACAATCACCGCTTCCACCATAGCATAATTGTAGAAAATACAAACATCCTCGGTCTGCGAGATCTTAGCTGAGCTTTGCATTAGTTTAAGTGATTTGTAATAATAAACTTTACTAGGCCTTCGTTCTCTCTGGTTTCTCTCTGGTATCGAGGCAATGCACGGCATTGAGTTCCGCTACTCAACATTCCTAAAAATTGCCTAAAAATTCTTATTAAATTTGAATTGTATCTTCTATTATGTTCCTTTACCACAAATTATAATATCAAAATTATTTCACTACACTTCAATCAACAGTTCTTTAAATGACTCCCATAAACCTTTCCGTTACAGGATATCCGGTATCAAAGCAGAAATGGCCCGCAACTTAACACCGCTACGACGATACATACTACCTGAAGCTGCACCCACTTTACTACACGACCTATCACCCCCCACTCCCAGCACACCAAACACCACAAACACTCGCAACACCGACATGGAGGAAACATTAAGTGAACTACGTGCATCCATAGAGTCACTCCGCGACTTCATACGTAATAATCCTGATTATTTATCAGATGAACTTATTTTTATGTGATAGTGTCTAGTAAAGTTGATATTGACTGTGACACTTAAGACACTGAAGACATCGAACTTGAGCCACTAAATGTGACTCAACTTAGACACTACCACCGACACCGACATTGCACTGGACATTGTTTCTAGTCTACATTAAATTAAGTTAACAATAATTAATTGTTTATAATTTTGCTCTTTGATTTTTTTATTTTTATTATCATTATAATTATAATATTGTCAAGTGAAGTTTAAACACACGCAATATATAACGAAATAATACAATGATATCGTTATATGAAACAATTGATTATCATTATTCCCCGTGTCTTTAACGTATAGGAAAAAAATATATGGAGAATCGTATTGAAACACAAACTTAAAATAACAACAAAAGTAAAATTGAAGAGAATAAAAAAATTTAAAGATCATATTGGTTCAATTGTTATTATTATTTTGATAAAGAGCAGTGTTTGTTTGTTTGATGTATCTAAACAAAAAATATAATCATATATAATATGTCAAAGATTTTATTATTATAAAAAATATATTTGTTCCATTCATTCTGTTCCAATTTATTCTATAAATATTTATTGAAAGGATCTGAGCACTTCAATTCAAGTGATCGGATCTTTCCAAGAAATATTTGTAATATATAAATTGTTAATCCTCATGCATTAACATTTTGTACAGTAGTTACAGAGTAATTAGTAATACTTTGTCAATCTAAGCTAAGGAAATTAAAATATTTTAATTATAAATTGAATTAATCTCTTAATTTGTATTCAAACCCACAACCGTCATGTATTTTCATCATTTAATTAGTTTTTCTCTTTAACAAAATAAAATTAAACTGATCTGCTCGTAGAATAATAATTAAGAACCAAATATTTTAGATATATTTTTTAATGAAACTAATGTATTTTTGTATACTAACATTACTTATTTTTGGAAAGTCAGTCAATTTTGACAATAAATTAGGCAATATTTTTTTAACTAGTTTTAAATATGGTATAATAAGATGTATCAAGTTGTCTAGAGTAACCATTTTTTATGTAAGTGTAAGGAAGTTCAAATAATATTAATTCAATGTATTTCTTTATGAATGATCATAATATGATGTTTTTTTTTTTTTTTTCTTCGATCTTGAGTTTAATGCTGTTAGCCCTATTGGCTCTTACAGCGACACCGGGTGGGTAGGGAAGAGGGTACTCTGTCCCAGAAGAAATGCAAGCACTACGTGGCTGCTTGAGAGGAGTCGACGGCTGTAAGGGCACCCCCTGCGGGGCTCGAACCTCGGCTCACAGCCGCCGAGCGGGCTGGGTAATATGATGTTTAGATAATTTATCATTTAAACCTAATGTTAAGACGTTCCCGACGCACTGTCCTACTTTCGAGTCACTACGTATTGTGTAGCAGTTAGCAGAATTCAACAATGCACTTTGACTTACCAAAAGTGTTTATCGAACCCACAACCCTCGCGTATAAATGCGAAGAAACCTTTTTACCTTATCAGGTTTTTCGTTTGAGTTAAGTAAATTAAACAAAGGAATATATATTCTTTAGGATTTCCCTGTATATTACAAGATTTGGTGAAATAGAAAGATACTTTTTATCTCATGAGATTCTCATGATTTATTGTTTATTTGCAATGATCGTTCTGTAAAATAAGCTAGTAGTGACTACAATTTTTTATGTGTTACTATGCTTATGAAATATTTAAGACATTTTGTAATACTTATTTCTGGGTAACATTAACTTGTTTTAGTCTTACTACTAACTATTGAAAAACAGTAAATCATTATTTTATATTTAAATAACCTAATTGTACAATGCAAGTCAATTAAAATAACCTTAAAAAGTAAACAAGGAAAACAAAATCTTTATTATGTAAAAGGACGTTGATATAAGTTTCTTGGTAAATAATAAAATAGATAAATAGTAGTTATTTGTAACGTCGAGCTTGTGAAACGAATTTCTATCATATACATATATTGTTATATATATTCACATAAAATCTCTCATTTTCCTTATATCAGAAGTATTGATTGTAAAATGTTATTTTTTATATGGCTTATTAACAGCAGTTCTCTATAAAGTGTGAGGTCATGTCATCATTTTGAGAACCCTACGGTAGATTATTAGAATAAGATTTCAATATTGTTTATTGTGACCATCAAATTTAAGGAATCGCTGTTATGACTTGTTACTAAATATACGTTTGAAAAATTCATTAATGTTTTTAATTTTGAATCCTAATTGCATAATGAAACTTTGAAAAATACTAAAAAATGGAATAAGGAAAATAAAAGCGCAACTTGAAGAACTTCTTGTCATGATAAATTATTAAAATAAAACATTTTATACGTTACGCTGTATTCCGCACACAGCAAGATAGGTAGATGGTACCTAGTGTTAAGACACTACATTCCCCACTACACTACGACAATTTTCAATCAAAAAATATTTTAACTACTTAAGTTAAAATAGTTTGTTTTATAACTTTTTCACAAATAATTTACTGTTCATATATTGTTATTTAAAAATGGCGCGCATATCGCTTCGTCAAATGTGCGTGCGAGACAGGTAGAAAATGAGCGAGATGGCATGCACGCAGGTACACCAGCATGGCGGCGATTCATTACGCCCGATGAGTTTGTAGTATGGATATGCTGTATATTTATGTTATGATATAGTATGTTATGTTTATTTTACTTTTTGTTGATTTTGTAGCTGGGAATTACAATAGATTATTAAAGTTTGATATTTTAAATACATGCTTGCATTTGTTTCTTGGTATTTATTATACTTTTCCAATAAGTTTAATAATTAGTAGTAATAATATATTATAATATTGTTATAAAGCAGTTTGTATTTTCTTTCGTAATAAATCACTACTACCAACGTTTATATATTTAAAAACATAGCTGTATTACAATGAATACTTTCTCATAGACAAAGCTAACTATACTACAACGTTACGCCGGTCGGTATATCCATAGGTTAGTATCGTGCGCGAGTTTTATCAGCGATACACTATCAGCGTTACGTAACCGACAGCGCGCCGATCACTACCGACGCCGCCCGAGTGAGACCGAGCGCGCCCGAGCGCGAGCGGGACACAGCACGAGCATTAAATTTCGATCCTATTCTGTAAAGTTTTGTCCAATCGCGTCCGATCTCTCCGCGTTCCGGTTCTTTGTCATCAATGGGTGGCCGCCCGCCGCCGGCCCGCACTACCGCCAGTCTCCAGACGCGCGTACGAACGACCTACGCGACGCTCCCGTCGCTCCCCACGTCGCCCGTCTGCCTCGGGAGCCCCGGCCCGCACTGGAGCCCGGTGTGCCCCACGTCTCACCGCGTGCACAGTGCCACTAGCCCACCAGCACTACTCGCGTGATCGTGTCTAGTAGTTGTTCCGCAATAGAGCGAGGCGGTCGCCTGCTGCAGTGCCCGACATGCGCCCGGCGCCCTAGCGCCCAGCGCAGAGCCCGAGCCCGAGCCCGGTAGCTGTGACGGCGCGAGTGCCGGTGACCGGTGTGCGGACGAGGACGATCGGTCGAGCCGACGCTCAATAATGCTCAAATTCCTGACACACAAACTCCGAACGCACTCGTTGAATGAGGAGAACGTCTCCGGAAAGGTGGGTGTCGCCGCGAGCTCGGCCGCCACCGAGCCGGCGAGTCGAAGGTCACACCGCCACCAGAAAATGGCCGCCTCGCGAGAACAAAGGAGCGGAACGATCGGCTTCCATACGCTCGCTCTCGTTCCCTCTCGAGTGTCGCCCGACGGAGAGTGGTGGCGGTGTGTCACTACGTCGCTACTCGCGCCGGACACTGAGGGAATGT
>DWAP01005314.1:0-10242 GCA_018230625.1 Heliconius eleuchia | reverse complement strand
TATATATATATATATATATATATATATATATATATATATATATATATATTCCACTATATTTCACAAAATGTTTTGTGCTTGGCGTAAAAAGAAATCTATTAATTTTCCAAAGAACATTAGTTAATCGAAATATTAAATAGAATTAATCAACTGACGAAACCATAGGTAAATTCAAGAGCATTTTTCGTTTTAAATATAATTGCAAAGAACTGACGCAAGAGCTCAAATCTGTACTGCGGATGTGTACCAACGACCTCGTCCGCCCAGCTGCTAGATACAAATATCGTCATTATATAGGCATACATACACATGTATATATACGTATATACGCATGTTCACACAACTGTGTTATAGTTTTTTTAAATCGTATTTGTGTTTTTTTTAATTCTTTAATCTTTTTTTTTAAATCTTTATGTATTTGGTTGGCATTGCCGTAAATAATATTAGTATTAAGATTGTGTTTTTTTACCTTAACAGTTAATTTAAAAAATAATAATAACTTAAAATAAATATTGAAATAAATCATAAATAAAGAAAATAAAAGTAAATATCTTTTATTTTATCTTTATTTTGGGCTCCACATGTTATAGAGTATAATATGCAGCAGTAATACCTGATATACGCTCTAGGTAACCAAATATTAGATTAGATGAAAATGCCTCTAAAATGTAGTATTATGTAGGAATTAAGGCAAGAGGGATTTCCAGTTATATTGTTAGGTAGTTTTAAACGTTCAGAGGTCAGATATGTTTTAAGGTGTAATATATTTAAATATATCATTAACATGAGGGAACCTTGGTTGACCTTAGAAAACACACGATCTATGATACTGGAGGAAGGTCAGAAAAAAGAGTGTAGACCTCCCGGATGCCCATGTATGAATACATTGATGACTAGCTCTCGTTATCTTTCCCACTAAGAATAAAGCGTAAAAGATTAAAAAATAATAATTTTTGACCGCATGGCTATTATAGAATCTGCATCATGTGGCCTGAAAGAGCATGGAAGGCATGATATATTTCACCGAACCTGCGTGCATTTAATACAAAGAGCAACAATCGAATAAAAACAGCCACTTGCAAGTATAACCGGTATTTGTATCTGCATACTCATCAACACAGAACATGCAAGTGGTTACTATGATTACTTAATAACAGTTTTTTCACGCATCTGCATACAGCGAGGAGGGGACTTAGTGCTACGACACTCCGTTTTTCGCCCGGATGAAATGTCTCATCATTGCGTGTTGTGTGCCGTAACTCTACGCTGTGCTTTGCCGTACTAGACTTGCTTGTAAGTTGTAAGTAGTAGTTGCTATAGAACATGCAAGTCGTCGCTATGACGACACGATAATGAGGTTATTGTAATGTTTTAATCGGGATATTATTTTTGTTTTAAATTCCCTCGTTTTGTTTTGTATATAAAATTTTTGGGTAAGCTGATTTCTTTGTATAAAAGTTTTCCCTTAACTATACGCTTCCCTGGTCTTATTTAAATTGCATAGACAAGCAGCCACCGTTAAAAATATGAAGATTAATAATCATATTAAAATATTTTTATAATTTAATTAACCTATTATTATTATATAATAATTTAAAACAATTTATTACCAAAAATATGTTAAAATTTGATAAAAAAGCTTACCTTAAGAAAAAAAATGTAATTAAGAAAGGTTACGCGCCTCTGGATTCCGATGCGAGCCATTTGAATGAGGAATTAGAATAAGATGGCAAAAAATATGAGCATTAGATAGAGGAGCACAACCGATGTTAGAGTGGGACAGGTGATGATCACGACCCCTGATTGGCTGACCGCTTTTTATACCTTGCTTCCCCTAATTCTAACGTAATGTTTATTCGAAATAGCTCTTTAATTTTATCGGGTTACGTTCCGTTTGCGCTTTTACTTTACCTTTATTTTAATTTTAATCTTCCTGTGTTTTCCTTTATAGGCATTGTGTATTTTTTTTTCTTTAGTTCAACGGACTATAGACTAAGGATGGACTATCAATCGGCTATAAGACTGTAATCTAAAAACTAAATTAC
Organism: Heliconius eleuchia; assembly: GCA_018230625.1. Taxonomy (NCBI): domain Eukaryota; kingdom Metazoa; phylum Arthropoda; class Insecta; order Lepidoptera; family Nymphalidae; genus Heliconius; species Heliconius eleuchia. The sequence goes on along the minus strand of DWAP01005314.1, from coordinate 8,197 downwards.
CTTAATTTGCTCAATTTACATACCACGTCAATTATTGTTTTCATTTGCTTTCAATAAATTGTAGGTTTCATGGTTTTTTTTCCAATAAATGATGTGTTTTGTACTTTTCATCGGCATTTGACGGTTCATAATTCTAGTTTTTTCTTCGACACAACTTGAATATAAATTACTATTGGCAGTTGTTACTTGTCTTCGTCAAACTGAAGTATGTAAGATAATTGTATCGAAATGGTTAATTCCCATGCCTTAGGTTCCTTTTTCTACAGCAATGTGTTTATGTTCAGTGGAATGTATTATATAAAACTATTTATTATTAAAAAAATATTATGAAAACGAAATTTTAATAATGTCTTTTAATTTGGAAACAATGGCTAGGTTATTTTAAAAGCACAACATTAATATAGGTCATAAATATTTAAAGTCTATTTTAAATTCAACGTTTCAATTACAGACATATAATGAATTGTCTCCAAACTTCTAATATTCGTTTCCCAACTAAGTACATTGCATAGAATAAACACATTTTTTTTCTTAAAAAGAAAACAAACATATTACAAAATATAGAAATACTTAAAATAAACAAATAAAAAAAATACATTATTAAAATTTTATATAAATGAAATAAAAAAAATATTGTAATCGCAACATTGAATAAATTCAGAAATAATTAAATAACAAAGAAACTAATGAAATTCTTTAGTCTTCCCAGAGATTCTTACCTTAAACTGTAAACGGCTAGAAAATAAAAAAAAACTAACTCACATAGGTTCACTGTACTTAACCGCCTGTTCCACGCATCTGCTGTCGTAATACGTCAATAGATATAAAAGTACTTTTCATAAACGTGGTTAAGCTACGAATACGTTTACAATAATTGAATGGGTGACCGTTTGTGGCGCATCATTTTGTATGTCAATAATTTAATCGTGTTATGTGCTTATAAAGGATTGCTTATTATGATTATACTGTTTTACTTTAAAATTTTCTACTCGTAGTGGAGTAAAATTAGATTTTTATTGCAAAATAATGTTATACCAATATATTATAAATTAAGCATTCGATCATTGAAAACAGTTCCTAAAAATGTTTAAGATTAATAGTATAAAAAAGGAAATGATTTTCCGTTTTGTTTTATTTTTCTAACAAAAAAAAGTAAAAATATCCAAAAGAAAAAACAAATATCAAACTTAATAAAAAAAACTCAAAACTTAATAAAAAAAATATTTATTTCAAAAATCAACATAAAGCTATAATAAATAAACAACTCTACACGTTAAAGTATCTTCTCACGCAGTACTCCATTGAGCCGTGAACGCCATATTTGGTGCATTTTTTACTAAACAGGCCCGTATTCCGCTTAGTCGCTGTAGATATTTTAATTCTCATTTACTTTCTTAGAATTTTGATGTGATTGCCCCCTAGAGGTATATTATACTCATATACCGACCGATAATCAGTTAACCGTAAAACGTATTTTATTATTTATACTAATTTTCACCTGTGGTTTCGTCCGCCTGGCCCAATTCAAGTTACTAAATCGTAGTAACTACATCGCTCTCAACTCTGAGATCGAGCTTGATAGCGATTTTGAGTGGTTTTTTTAATCATAGATAATGTATCAAGATCATTCTAGAGTCTAGATCGATCTCAGAGTCGAGAGCGGTTTAAAAGTACATAGGGCGTAACTACGGGAGGTAACTCTGACCGCATGTACGGTGGGTTGCATAGAAACGATTAATGTCATGACGTTAATATTACATGTAATATATCTTACACCTTGCCTTCCTCGATAATTGGACAAGGAGTGAATTATTTTATATGAATTAGAAGAGAGAGAGAGAGAGTTAGAGAATACTTTATTTTCTCACTCTGGGAACAAGACAAAGTGCGGAGTTGAAATCCGCTACACGGCGTATCTTAACACTATTTACATTTTATAAAAATACAATATAAAAATTGTTCAAAATATAAAAAAAAATCTCTAACACATATAAAAAAATATAGTTTCAACATTCCATTGAATCACTTACACAATACATTTATTTCACACTTCGTCGCGAGTTGAACAAAAGTAAACTAGACAGTACAGTAGGTACCAGATTTCAAAACAAAATTTTGTTTTAAATCTATACTATAGAGGAATTTCATAATAGCCTATTCGAGTGACCTAAAACACTAAAACATAGGACTATAAGAAGTAGGTATTATAAACAATATTATGTTGAATGGATGACTGGTCCGCAGGTGTTGAGTTACGCAATTGATACGAATAGAAATATTAGATTGTACCATTATTTTTTATATATTTATATATATACTTTTTCAAGTTTATTTTTTAATAGTATTCTTGTAGGAATTAACGTTGGGACAGTGATGTGAAAAGAAAAAAAATTGAAGAATACAGCATTGAATTACCAAAAGTCTAGTATTAGCAGTCTAGTAATATTTTCAAATTATATTTAAATTATTGTAATTTTTCCTCTGTCTGTCTTCTTGTCTATGACAAAGCGCCGAGTTCCGCGACTCTGAAATGCAATATCTCGAAAATTGGGCGGAGAGTGATGAAAGGAGTCTCTTAATTAACATTCACTTGTACTCTGTTAGACGTGAAAAACTGTGAAACCATTTTTTACCAAAATCAATATAACACTCAATAGCCTAAAATATTTCAAACAAAAAGATTAAATCGAAATTAAAATTCCAATCATATCAAACCAAAGGTTAAAGTCTTTTATATTAGCACTGACTTTAGTCGGCTATTTATTATTTTACACTATATTGTCCGAGTGGCGGTCAAACTATTTCAATATGGCAACCGGCGGCTATCACTTCTGGAACTTTAGAACTATCCTAATTGAAATTGTTGTTATGTACAACTATTTTGTCCTTTTGAAAAACTGTTTTACAAAATATTTAATGTATAAAGAGTTCGAGTTTTTTTTGTTTAGTCATTTTCATTAAATTGGGGAGTAAATGGGTTGCTGAGTGCCGTATCACTAAATTGGATTAGCTAGCAAAGATTGGAATATTAATTAGTATTAAGAATTTGCAAAGCATTTTCAATTGAAAAACTAAAAAGGCTTCTAAATATAAATTAATTTAAAGAAAATTTATAAGCAATGTTTTCATTAACATTTTTAAATCTGGCCTCGATTTTTTTATGGATACCCTTTATGAATTTTAGCATGTTAGCAGAAAGAACCTAAGAATTCAACCAGTCGATTTTGTATATTTTTCCTAAGAACAGACATGGAGATAACAGATTTGCCTAACCTAACCAGAGTGTATAAATAATGTTTCTAATGGTGATAAAATGAAATAAGTTTATCATTACAATCTGTCACCATAAGGTTTATTCTTCCAGTCTTTTATTATACAAGTGGGAATCGAATCCGCTATAATCCTATATACAGACACATTTCTTTATAAAATAAATATTAAATTATTAGTACCTTCACTTGGGTTTTAATAAGACAATCGATCGGGACGGTGCCTTTTATACATGTAGATTAGAAAAAAGATTGAAAGATAGATGAAGATTAAAAAAAGTGGAACAATAAAGATGAGGCGCTCGGGGAATTACCTATTCGTTGTTTAATACGGTGTGTATTGAAGGTTCTTTTGCATAGATTATAGAATAAAAATTATATATATTATAGGATGTGCAAAATTACATTTCATCAGTTTTTTAATTAGAATGTTTTGTGACTAATGAAATATGGTGGTGTCGTAAATTTTTTTATAGCACAAAACACATTAAATAAGATTGAATTAATAATTACAGGTCAATATTATTATAGTTCTTTATATGAGATGTCACTTATTTTTAGTCCCTTAATTTATTTATGTTTATATTATATATTTAAAAAATGCAGTGGAGCAAATTTCTAAATATAATACATTTTTAGAATTAAAACAAGAAAAAAATTAGCAAACATTAATTCACATACATATGTAGTGGTCTACATTATTACAGCTATCAGTTTACATGCTAATAATTAAACTAATATTATTGTAGACCACGATGAGTCATCTATACATCTTATTCATTTAAATATAAAATTCCAATAATTCTTTCAGTTTAAAGAAATTTATTTTTATTGTCAACAGAGTCATTTCACATGACAGTGAATTTAAATTAAATTATAGAATATTAACAGGCACTTGAAAAAGAGTAAATTAGCAAACTTAAAATAATTAAAATAAAATAAAATAAATAATCCTTAGCTTAATAAGCTTTTAAGCTTAATTTTATCGAATTCTCACATTCCAAATTACTTTTTAAACGGCCTCAATCATCTGGCAATAACAAGAACCAGTAATTTAATTCAACCATAGATAACTTATAATTTCAAAATGGCAACATTGAGTAATGACAGCGCGCGGATTCCTAGCAAAGATGGCGGAATGACGCGTTTCGAATCTTTATATCGTACAATTTTGTTTTATGGGACTATAAAGTTAGAATTTCTAAATTATGAAGCCTTGTGTCTCTTTCTTTTTGAGATATTGTCGTTGGTGTGTGGAGTGAGGAGCGTTTTTGCTTTTAATTTATTATATTTCATATCCTGAAGCGATTGTGCTGCAGTGGCACAGCGTTTGAGTTTACACGACTGAGAAACACGACGGTTGTGGATTCGAGACCATGATATTCAATTCGAAGTTTTCTAAATACATCACGATATCACTATATGCTTATTTGTTAGTTTTTTGGCACACTTTAAATCTTATATTTAGCAGGATAGGCAAAAGAAACCTAGTGATATGACTCTCCGTTCCCTACGAACCGCTCAATTTTGGAAATACTACGAGCTCATTTACGCATGAAAGTAATTAATTTAAGTAACAATCGAACCAACTGCCATTACATTTACAGTCAGATGCTCAAATAGTGTAATAAACATTATTATTCTAGTTATTGTAGGTCAAGGAAAAACGTATCGGCTCATTAGAACTTTTGATATTATTTGTAATGCTAATGCAAAGCTTGTTATTTTGAATGAAACGTTATTTTTTAACTGATTTCCATACTTTGAAGTTAAATTGATAAGTAAATAGTTATCGCTATAAGGTTAAAGTTTAGTTAGCCATTGTTATTTATCCTTGTTGCTATAGTCGCTTATATACTGTTAAGCACCTACATTTTTTTTTGTTTTATAGAAAAGGCAGTATTCTAACTTAATCTCTTTTTTGTCATATAATTCTTTTGTAGTCTCTATACATTGCGACATTGGCGATGTGATTAGAACTCATCTGGTACGATCGGGATGCCATAGTTAAAAAAATTTTTAGTACTATATATAAAGAAAATAATATGAGTTTTTACATATCAATCCATTTTGAAAATTGATTATAGATTTTTCGTTTTAATTGGCGAAACTTAAAACTAAATAAATATATCTACGTATTTTCAGTCGCATCGGGGTTCTAAGAATTATTTAGGACACTGCCTTGGGCAGTGGCGGTCGAAAGCATCGTGACATTTTAGCGGGTATCATGGATGGCCTACGACTGTACTCTCTGTCTGTCCTATGGGAGCATGGGAACATTAAAATTTAATCTGTCCTAAATTTCTCCTCGAATATTTCATTCGGTCGTTACTCTCTATATATTTACATATACTATAATATGGTGAGATAAAATCCGGAGTTCACTCCAACATGCAATGTTCCGAATTCGACCGGAAAATAAAAAACGGAGAGACTTAACTCAAGGTTTTTTCCTTTAACCCTGCTATTTGCAAGATACGGCGTAAAACTGAAAAAAACCGTCCAACATAAATATTTTTTTTCATAATATCCATGTATATTTTAAAATATGAAGATGGTTTTAGCTATACGTGAAGTTTTTAGCTCTCTGACACAATAATTTACGCGAAAGCTCTTCACTCTAAAAATTTAAATACATGTAGGACTGTGCTTTAAAAGCTAAGTGTCTTGCGGGACCCATACACAAATAATGTGACTCAACAATTATTAGTCATAATAAATGTATGAATTTTCATCTTCATTTGTTTTTTATCAAACATACTATATATTTGTATGGATTTGTTTGAGAAATAGAAAAACTTTGAATGTAGTTTATGGATGAAAATATTGAGTAACTGATTGACAGATAACAGAAAGTACTAGATTTAGAAAGTGGGCATGAGGGTGGGTTAGGGAGTTGAGGGAAACACTAAGAGAGGATTTCTCAAATTTCCTACGGGAACGGGAACAAAAGTGACATCCCAATTTCCGCGTCGTGTTAAAGTTCGCGCAAACTAAGTTGTCCCCTGCGCCTAATAAATACTATCATAAATGAAAGTAAAAATTTATTTTTGCTTATTTAAATTAATAAAATAAAAAACAATGTACTGTGAGGCCAATCAACAATCAGTGAAAAGTAAATAACAAAACTTATTTAGAAAACGCGCCTGGTCGGTTTCCAGGAGGCGCGGGTTTGAGGGTCTATCGCGAGTTCGAATATTTTTCTTTCCTAAGCGTAGAATAACACTTTAAAAATTTTAAAAGTGAATACCAATAAAACATATAACTTGATATATATTTTAATAAAACCGATTTAGTGCATTAGGACAGCGTTTGACTGCATTCACGATAGTTGTGGATTCGCACTTGGGAATTTTACACTCGGCGGAGTCAGTTATTTTTTTTGTCTCTCCCTCTTAGAACACAAAGTAGGTAAAAAGTGTAGAACGATTTGTTATAATATTAAATTTCTTCTGAGGACCTTGTTAAAACCTTGTTAGAAAGCTATTTTCCTCCAATACATACGAGAAATACATCAAAATAAAGAAAAGCGTAGACAACAAGATTTTTGTATAAAATTAATCTATATGAACATGAAATATTCAACTAAAATTGTGTACGACACATTCAGAATATCCTTATTGAAATGAAAATACCTGAAGTTAGCCAATTCAACCAATCAAACTTTTCACTTCTATAATATTAACAGAGAAGTATAGATGTAAACAAATTCGAACCCACTAACTCTACTAGGACTTATATGCCATTGAAAATTCTTTATAAAATACTTTCTATTCGACGACAAGCAACATGCACTGGCAGTACCTACTCTGTATTTCGATTGTATTTTCATCTGTCAATGCTGCCATGCTTCCTAAAAGAGATGCCTTTAGTACGTACCTGTAATAGCGTTGCTATTAAAGGCCACAGGTTAACTTTCCACTTTAATAGAGAAATTACTTGTTAGAGACGCCATCGTGGCATAATTGAGATATGTAATTATAGTAAGATAGGTTTGTGATTCAAATCCAAAGTGTGGGAATGTATATACATTTATAATTTTTTTTTTATTATTTGACTGATAAGGCAATGTGCAGCGTTGAGTTACGTGGTCCAGTAAACATTTTTTATATATGGCTAGGTTGTGGAGAAAAGTGTGGGTTACTCATATTTGTGTTTCGAATTAGCAATGAAAAATACTTTTAAGTACATAGGATTTTGTCGGCTTAGAGTGTAATTCTGCTAATTTCGCTTTTTGCCGTTATGGTAAAGAAAGTTTTTATATCATTTGAAAATGTAAAAAAGTACGAAATCAACCCTTACTTTATTCCATATAATAAGGAATACAAATACGTTTTCGAATTTTCTAAAACTTAATAATCTAATAAAAAACGTAAACTTATAGTTTTTCAAAAATGTTTTCTATCACTCCTGAGAATATGCTTAATAGACTGTTAGCAGGTTTCCATTCTAAGCCGACGATATAACTTTTATATTTACAAAAACAAGTTTTACGGTTTTTTGTTACTGAGTGACTAATAAATAAACGACCGCCGAAACTACGCGGCGTAGAACGAGGAGAGGATGTAGATGTAGGGATTTCCTGAAATTTCTATGAAAAGGGCGAAAACAAGATTTTACGTTTCATAGTTCAGTTAATTTGTATTTTTTGTATTCGATATTTTTACGAATATTTTCCTGAATAAATGCATTATGCATATAGTGACGTAATATTGCAGTTTAGGAATGACTAACATTGTTTACGGTGTTTCTATTCAAAATACATATATTTTCCGGTTTAGTGCATCCAACACGTAATTTACATAAGTATTGAATAATTTAAGAACGTAGAACAGAGAAAATGGAGGCTGGAGTCACTTAACGAAATAATTTTGTAATAAAACTTGTGGGTTCGTGTAGGGAGTAGTATGGGCAGTGTAAAAACAATT
>DWAP01005313.1:0-10242 GCA_018230625.1 Heliconius eleuchia | reverse complement strand
AAGTATTTATCTTTCCTAAGTGTGGATTAACACTTTAAAAATGTTTAAAAAATTACTAGGCTGTCTTAGGTCATATTCAGGTCTTTGGAGAATGAAGTTTATTATAAGATAAACATTTTTTTTTCATATAAAAGCGCTATATTAATTATACATTCAGTAGGATTACAGTTGTTTCCTCTACGTTTATTTGGAGGCTAAATAAGATTTACTTATCTTATAATGATAAAGTGCACGTAACGTTTTATTTTGTACTTATTTTTTTTATTTTGTATTTCACACAAATAAATAGTTATATAATACGAATCGTCATATTTTTGTTCAAAACAAAACGCACCTTGACAAGGCTTAATTATATAAGATGTTTCTTACAAAATAAATATTGTTAGGGAAGTCATAACTTTTCATTTAAACATATACATAATTATATCGATGAATATTTATTTACATTTAAAGACCAGTACAACCGCTGTTATAAACCGCTATCAAGTTTGAGATCGATCTTGAGATGCCATTTATAAATTACATATCTATAAATCACAACGGTATTTCAAAATTAATCTCAGACTTGAGAGCGATTTATTAAATAAGGGCCTAAATAAGATTTAAAAATATGTAAGAAATTAACCTAAACTAACAATATGAATAATACATATAAAGTAATTCATATATCTATATTTTTTATATAACGAGTTACATAAAGCTACAAAAACATATACTACGATTACGATACGGTTTAAATCAGATTTAAGTATTTTGTCTTGCTTTACTTCGATTGGTTAAAGCGAGATAAAAGTTGATCTAACGCATTAACCCGGTATAGAAACTATGTAATTACGCCATAGTATGAGAGGTTTGCTATGCTCTGTTTAAGTGAAATGTCGATTCGCATGAAGTGACCGATATTTTTACTATAGCAAATTGCTTCTATACGGATGAAATATTGTATAGGCATTTATGGTACCATCATAGAGCAACAAAGGCTTAATGCCTTTCCCACCGAAGACTGCTTAATGCTTCTAATATATTTTTTAACAAAAAAAAAACGATTTCGAATAGAAAACTGAAAAGTTGAATTTCATTTATTACCATATCCATACCCATTTGTCACGCACATACTTAATGCACAATTGATACTTATATGTCCTACTCACGGATGGCAATGTTAGAATTAGACCAAATTGAAATTGGCCCCACACGGGTAGCACCAGTTTTCAAATGAAAGAAGAATCATCAAAATCGGTTCACCCAGTAAAAAATTCTGGGGTAACAAACATATAAAAAAAATACATCGAAATTGAAAAACTCTCCCCTCTCTTACTTTAACAGAAGTCAGTTAAAAAACAATAAGTAGCTTTGAGACCAAACCTTATTGTAACTAGCAAAGCCAAGTCTTATTGTTAAAGTTAGAAAAACCTTATTTTTTAGAGTCCTGTGACCAGGGACTACTGTAATATAATAAAATTACAAAATATACGCTATTAATCCGGTTAAAATAGTTTCAATTAAAATGTGTAATACTTCTTAAAATCAAAGAACTTATTATGAAAACCTTATTGTTATATAAATATGATTTTTTTATATATTTTATGTTTATTTGCAAGTTCGTTTTCTTTTCCCCGTTTTCGAATAGCTTTTATAATGATACAAGAAATATGACGGTCAGTGTCAGCCTAAAATCGTAATTTTATACATATATATCGTAATTATATACATATATAACATGCAATTACATTATATTTTAAATTACTTTACCTAATCACGACGTTTAAGCTCTAAAAACCTGACCACATTGTCCCGCACGATAATACCTACTTAATTAAAATATATATTTTTTTTCAATATTTAGCAACAGCTGGAAATTCAAGCACATTTGCAAAAAAAATAAAGCCGATGTAGGTTGATTAATATCGAGGAAGTAAGGTACCTTAAAAGTTTACAATTTTAAATTGCGAATATCCTGGAAGTTAAGTTAATATATAATTAGGTACATAAGAAGTTAAGAACAAATTTTATTCATGAAGCGCAAAGAACTGCAAAATATAACAATATATTTATTAATATACTTATATGAGTTTTAATACGCATATAATTTACACGTCGCACGATAAAAATATTATGAAAAGGCCGTACGGGATATCAGTGTTTCAAGTTTAATGTTTAATGTTAAAAGGCCAGAAATACGGACATCACATTTTTGTTCATGTTTTTTGCTTATAAAAGATATAATATTTTATTATTTAAAACCGACTGGTTGTGGGTTCGAGCCCCACACGAGGAGATGAAAAAAATTGCTTAAATTTATATTTCCCTTTTATTTCGCTCTAGTGTCAGTGTTAAAACTAGGTTCCCTCTGCCTACCCTGCTGGTTGCGGGATAGAACGTGAAGCTGATTTATTATTTCATCTTAAAAACCATCACTGAATACTCGTATAATATAACACACGGCATACTTACATGATGACACCAAAATGCGTAATAAACCCCAGACGTGTATATCGCAAGTAGGGACAGAGCGATTCCGAAGAGATCGTACATCAAAAACGTATTGTAGTCGTGCTCTGAGCGGCAGGAGAACGTGTGGTAGAGAGCTGATAGAGCCATACATATCTATAAACAAATATAAAATAAAAATAGTGTTAAGTAGCGGAACTCAACGCCGCGCTGTGCCTACATACATATTCTATGGTTTTATATTTATGATGATAACCTGTTAATTTAAGTATTTAAAAATACATCAAACGAATACAAAACACCTATATAAAGTATTAATTACTATAATATCGTTAATTCGATTTTATCTGCAAAAACACTACCATTTGCGCAATTCTCAAACGAGTTTTGTGTAAATTTTAACAACTCCAAGAACCAAGGAAATAGTGAAACATTTGTATATTGCCATTGAACATGACGTCGTCGGGTGTTTATCCATCAACGTGTCCAACGTCGGTGTTGTAGAGTTTCATATCATACCGGTTCTATTAAATGAAAGCTTCGTACATATTCTATTATTAAAATAAACCTTTAATTATTATTTTTAATGAGTGAGTGTTAAATCGGAAGTATTAACTTCTTAAGGGAACCTAATGTTAAGACACCAGGATCTATATTAAAATATTATAAAGATGTACATTTTATTCGATTAGACATAAACATTTTAAAATTACAATTTTCTTTTCAAGTTTGCTATTGTTAAATCGTGTAAAAAAATTAAGTATATATTCTAAAGTTGAGGAACATTTTATGGTCACGTACTGTTTTGTCAATATGTATGTCACTTATTACATCACGTACTTAATGCGCCAAAGGTTAACAAATTTTAAACTAGTCCGGTTTAACAAAAAATGATTCTTCTGCTTAAACAGTAAATGTAATTTATATGAAAACAGTTATTTTCATTAATATATGTATACTAGGGAACGTATATTATTAACACTAGGTTCCCTCTGCCTATACTGCTGTGTGTGGGATAAAGCGTGAAGCCGATTTAATTTGTTTTTACTTTATGTATAATATTTTAATTACCTACAATAAATCATCTAATAATTACAACTAATAATAAAAAAACATTACGGTTAAATATTTTTACTGAATTTTATCAGTGAACTAGAACGAGGTGAAATTAGATATGTAGTTACAATAATTATTACATTCCTTTACTTGTATCAAATTTATATATTATATATTTTTTGCGCTTTTTATAGAAAAGCATATGTTAAGTTGTAATACTGATTTCTAGATATAGGTATATAATTATATTCCAATCAACTACAGATATTTTTTAAAACATAAATAAATTGAACCATTGAAACATGACTCTTTTATTATAAGATTTGTTTAAATCATCATTTTCTTTAATACAATGCCACAACATTCAAGCTAAAAATTATCGTATAAAATATTAAAAATATGTAAGATTGGCCTTTGCTGGTCAATACTCTTTTGCCATTGGTCGATGCCTTGAAAGCGCACGTCATGTCATATCCGATCTGCCGCTCCCCGCTGCAGTGAAAGTGTTACCACGGTGGGCGCCGTGAGATTGTAATATAACGTTATTAGGCGATTTTCAACATTTATGTATGCACTTTAAACGTATCCATAATACTTATGTGGAAGTTAACTTAAATCGAAGTTAGCGTAAATAAAATAAAATAACGGTCAAGTGCGAGTCGTAATCACCCACCGAGAGTTCTGTACCAATTTCAGGATTGTAGACAATTGAAATTATAACTTAAATGTAACTTATAAAAGTTGACAACATTAAGATTGCGGTTGTATGAACTCGTTTTGTATGAGATGAACTACTATAATGTGTTTGTAATAGTTATAACTGTAATATAAACTTTACTCTATCTGATTTTTCTCTATATTACTATATATACTGCAATCTCTCATTTCTTCTTATCAAATTTCCTAATTGAAGGTCACCTAATTGGATTCACCAATATTGATTCATTCTATTCACCAATATTGATATTGATTACGCGGCGAATTTCCTCTAAAACGCAGCAAAAAACAATGTGCATTAACGCTTACATCTTTTTATTGCATTGACTCAGAAGCTTGATTGTTTTTGTGAATAAAAAATGAGAGAATGAAAATATAAAAAATACAATCTCGCTATCATGTCACTATAACTAGTCGATACTATTGATTTTGAAAATGTGATTAATGACTTTGCTAGTCACAAAGCGCGTAATGTCCATTTTAAAATTTTTGCAATAATTTTTACGAAAATCTAATGTTATAGCTTATATATAGTTATTATAGTTGTAGCAATAAAAATATATTATATATCTACTCTACTGTGTTTTGAAATCTGAAAATATTTTGACCATTTTAAAGGTCAAATATAGGCAGCAAATACTCTAGCTTCGCCACTGTTTTTGGCAGTAGGTACTAGACCTACTGCCAAAAGTTAAGTTATTAGATCTATATAATAAAGAAGACTATTATCTTACCACCTCTAAAATAATAAAACACGATAAGATCGGCCGATAATGAGATAACATAGGAATTGTTACCAATTTTATTTATCGCCTAATATCAACTAATTAGGTACCTTGATCCCTGATACATAAAATATCAACAATAATAATAGTAACGTACAAATTGTTCTTCTTTTTCAATAGTCTATATTTACTATATATTTTTTCAACAATATCTTTATCATTTACGGCCAATTTTGCATTTATATACATAAACTACAAAAAATTAAAATATGTATATAGGTGGATCTTTAACCTTAATGAATACATAAAAAGTTTTTGTAAAATTTTTCGCATAATCAAACATTTGAATCTTGTCTAACACTGTGCTTTACATATATCTACTATAATCTCAATATCAACAACATAAAATAATTATTAATTTCTTTTAATAATATAGTAAATTATTGTATAAAATGTCACTTGCCTCATTTCTATTCGTAATTTTATTGCGGTTAATAAAAAAATGCTGGGACCAATTTGTATTCGCTAAATTCTAAAATAGTTTCTAGACCACAGAAACTTTCACTGTCAAAGTGTTATAATGGTATTTGCAAATTAGGTATGTTTTTTTTTGTAGATAAAGGGAACCTAGTGCTAAGACATTCAGTAACCCATTTTCCTCTGAAATCTGGTGGCATTGCCTTTTGAGTGGTTTGCACTTTGCCTCAACGCCAGGGCGAAGAAATGAAAATATTAAATATTTAATTTCTTCGAGTTGGAATTGAACCCACAACTTCTCACGTTCACAATCACAATAATGTATTAAAAATAATTATATTACATAGATGGAGTACATTATGTGTATTTAACGTACATATTTATAAAATATAAACTACAAATAACAGAAACTTTCACGTACTGTCGTTTTTTCTGCTTACTCATCAATTATAAAGAAACGTATAAAACTATAAGCTATAATGTACTAAATAATAACAGGTAGTTCGTTACGTGTCAAATGAAATCTGAATTTCGATTGGGATTCGATAAACTGGGTTTAGTTAGGATTAATTTTATTTTATATTAATTTGTTTAATGTAATGTCCGAAAATTGTAATTAAATTTAAAATAATTAATATAAACAATAGTCCGATTAAAACTTAAATTGAAATAAAATATAAAAAAGATATTACAACTGTTGATATTATACTGGTTATATCCTTGGTAAGACGTCACGTCGTCAGGGGCCGAGACAAAGAATGTATGAGGCCGTCGTGGCGCAGGAGCACAAACGTGAGATTATAAACGGTTGTGGGTTCTATTTCCACTATAGGGTATGAATTATTTAATATTTTCATTTCCTCGCTCTGGAAACAAGGAAAAGCGCGGCGTTGAGGTTTGCCACTAAATGCTTCGAGTATTGAATTCGGCAAAAAGTTGGGAACGGAGTGTCTTAACACTAGGTTACTTTTCCCTTCGCCTACCCTGCCTATACTATATAATAGGATATATAATAGGATACAGCGTGAAGCTATAAAAAAGATATCTTTTAGATATGTCACGAATAATGTAGCAGGTTTTTGTTTTGTTTTTGTTTTTTTTTTGTTTCGAGGTATAGATTTAAAAATAAATTTATTTATTAAAATTCAAGGTCAGGGTGATAAATGCTCAATCTCGAGTTTAATACCAAATCTTACTTGTGTAATATTTCTATACATTTATATATTACGTTATCACTATTCTAACGGAATGTTCATGGGTACTGAACAAAATGAAAGTGCAAGTACTCACAAGAAAACACGAGAATAGTATCGCTGCTACGGTCTTGTCAGTCAGCGTCGCGTGGATGTTAATAATGACCAGATCGTTGATTGTGAGGAATAACAGAAGAAAGAAACCGAATATGTGAGTCCATATGTTCATTGTCTCGTTTGTCCACCAGAATATACTGAAAATAATGTAACTTATTAATCTTAAATAAATAGGAACATTTAATATATAGAATGATGAGCATGTAGCAGGGCAGGCGGAGGGAACCCAGTGTTAAAATACTCCACTCCCCACTTTCCGCCAAATTCTGGAGGCATTGCGTATTGAATGGCTGAATACCAGAGCGAAGAAAATGAAAATACTAAATATTTTGTTCTCGAATAGATATAGAACCCACAATCTGTCGCGTAGTCACAAGCCACGACTGGCCTCGAATAAATATATCAATCCAATATTAAAACTATATCAAATATACAAATATCAGTATGGCAATATTAGAAGTCTCATGAGATACATATAACGTGTGCGTATAAATAAAAAAAAAATATTGAAAAAAATTCTAGACTATACTTTCACATGATTATCACATTTTCTTTTTTTATTTTCAAAAAGTTTAGTGTTAGTGGTTTATTATTATAACATTGTAAATCTGAGAATATCGTGCATAAGGAAGGCTATAGTGCGGTCTCCTACATCTTTATAAGTAGGTACCATAATAAAAAAAACATTAGGTAGCGAGTAGGGTCCCTTGGTCCCAAGGACATTCGCATGATTTTTATACTTTAAACAAATATTACTTTCAAAAAAGAATCTAAAAAACAATGTTTGCTAAGATTCTTTGTTTTTGATTGAGGAATTTAACAAGTATATGTTAGCTTATGATAACCAAAGTATTAATTTTCTTGGGTTTGCTTATTTTTGATGACATGAGGGTGGGGGGTATTAAAATAAACCACGAAACACGTGTTCAAATAAATATTTTTAAGAGCATTGCTTATTTTTGATGACATAGGAAAGGGGGGTCAATAATTGCAAAAAAACTGCTTACGTAATACTTGAACGGCCTCAAATGCAAAAATTCACCATATATATAAAAACGGCTAAAGTAGGCTCAATATATATACTAAAAAATATAATTTACTAGCGGCCCACTCGCGGCTTTGCCTGCATATCACCTATAATACTTTAATTATGCTTTTATTTTACATTTGCAAACAGATTAACACAATCCATCGTGAACACTACGTGGCTGTAAGATAGGACGTCATCGGCGGCAAGGGCGCCCCCCGCGGGACTCGGGCTTAGACTTGCGGCCGTAACCGACCGCTGAGTTATTTTAATTTTACATTTTCCGAAAAGTGTACCTTAAAAATACATGTTATAAAAGCCGAAGATTATCTACATTAAATTTCCTTGATGATGAAATAACTTTCGCTCGTAAATTTCAATATAAATGTGAAATAAAAAATCGATGAAATATCACCTTACAATTTTCAAATACTTTTGTCACAAAATGCCTTATTGCCACTTATTTATATAGATAGATAGATAGATATATGGCGTCACGGAGTTTATTTTACATCTAATAATATTGAATATGTTTGTCATACAACGTACTGACATATAATATGCTATATGAGCAGCGCACGCGCTTAAAGCAATTTTAAAGCAATTCTATGGCGTTCTATTATTGTTATTTCTTTATTTGAGGCTAACTAAGATTTACACCGTAATGTTATATAGCATATAGCTATATAGCACTTCTGAAGAATGTCAGCTTTCATACAAAACAAAAAGAAAGTAAATCGGACCAGTAGATCCAGAGATCTTAGCGTTCAAACAAACAAACTCTTCCACTGTATTATACATACAGAGATGTACTAACACCACCGCAGCTACAAATAAGGCGTTTTTTAAGTGCAGGTTACTTAGGTCATTTTAAGTTAGAAACTTTTAAATTTAAAAATAACTAACCAAACCTAGTTGAACCTGCAATTTACTGTACGTGTAATACACCTGCGGTGGCATTAGCACAAAAATATCAAAGTCACAGTGTATATATAGTCTTGATTCTTAATTGCTTATATTTTAGTTTTCGAATATTTAAAATATATATATTCTCAATACAACATGCTTTATGTCACATAATAAATAAAATTTTATTTTATTTACACCTTTTTAGATTCTAAGCTCTGTGGGCACTACATTTTGGTCATATACACATTAAAGAGTAAACGATAGTATATTAATCAATATACAAATCTTTATCTATGAATACTTTTATTTGCCCCTTACAGCCAAGCTCTACAAAAACTTAAGAACTGATTGATATTTCTTACATAGTTATACCAAAGTAATGACGGCGCAGCGCTATAGTGCCTGTAACCATGATGTGAACTGGATTTCCAAATGGGGAAATGAATTATTTTTATTTGCTCGCTCACAAATTATGGTGTTAAACTTTACCTCTCAACAAGCAATGAATCGAAAAATTAGACAGAAAATGTCAAACTATCTTAACACTGGATCCCCTCCGCCTCCTCTACTATACACAGGATACATATATCATGAACCTATAAAAAGTTATTCCAAAGAAACTCTAGAAACATGAAGTAATACAAGTCATTAACAAATACTTTGTCAATGAATGTTTCACTCTAGTTCCTTCCTTATTAATAATTCATTTTACTATTCTTCATTTATATATACTACTATACAGTACTATACAGAAAATAAAATAATAAGAGCAATAGATATGTAAAAACAAAATAAAAAGCAATGTTTCAAGAACATTCATAATTTAAATCAATTTTTGTTCATTGTAGCTCAGCATCGGACTAGAATCAGAATGGTTGTGGGTTCTATTTCTATTACCGGAGGATAAAATATTTTTAACTTCTTGCTTTCATGAGAAGACAAAGCATGGCATTAAGTTCTGTAACTCAACACATAATGCCCTATAATTATAGAACCAACTGTCATTACACAAGGCACAAAGATAGATAAAATAGCATAGAAATATTTGAGTAAATTTTCATCACTCACAGAAAAAATTTCAGAAAAATGATGATATAATATTACCAATAGATCCTGTCCTCCCT
This sequence comes from Heliconius eleuchia, assembly GCA_018230625.1. NCBI lineage: Eukaryota > Metazoa > Arthropoda > Insecta > Lepidoptera > Nymphalidae > Heliconius > Heliconius eleuchia. The sequence continues at coordinate 446 of DWAP01005313.1, read as the reverse complement.
GATGTTGCATTATAATTATATACCTACGTCATAGTTTCTGTATCATTAATATTAGCATATTTAAAAATATATACATTTTTATATTTACCTTTCCCAACACAATTTTGTTGGCAATAATTTTCTATAACCATCTCTTATATATGGATTATGTTGTAAATATACTGGTGCTTCTTCATATTTTAATAATTTTCTGTAGTTCATGTACTCAACATCGTCTTCTGTGAGATTATTATTATCTTCAAGCTTCTTTCCTCGTCTCAATAATGTGTTTCCAGAGGAAAATTCTGATTCATGCTTGCACTCATCCTCAAGCTTAAATAAATTTATTCACATTATTTTATATACAAAAAAGAAAATGTTAAATGGTTTATGTAAAATATATTCTTCAGGAGCAGCGACACAAAGTGTGACTGTAAAATCGACTGGTTGTGGGTTCGATCCCCACT
>DWAP01005312.1:0-10243 GCA_018230625.1 Heliconius eleuchia | reverse complement strand
CCGACCCCCCGCCGCCGCCGCCCGACCCCGCGCCCGCCTTCCGCCCTCACTCTGAACCTCCCAAAAGGAAAGCGTATGCTAGAGATGAGGTAATTATGTTCCATATCTTTACTCCATATTTATTTACCTACAGGCTGCACTCTCTTATTACAGTACGGTCGACGAGTCGTTGCCGTCCTGATGTTAGCTGTATTTGGCTTTGTCGAATTGATTTTAGGATTTTTCTTACTTTTGATTATTTTCTTTCCTGGTGAGATAGTGCTAAAGTTAAGAAATCTAACATCCACGACTCGTCGACAGTATCCACTGTACATTAATATTTTTATCATGACATTCTAAATTAGGTTCAATTAACTGTTTAACAACAAGAACAACAAAAAAAATCTAACATAAATTTATTTAGCAAATATTCGCTATAAACAATCTGATAAAATGAACAACAAATAATGATTATCGGCAGCTTATATGATTTTAATGATTGAGAAAATTCCAAGCGCTGTAATTCCCGTTACAAGTACTAATAGGTAAACCGGTTTCTTAGAAATCACAGTTGCTTGATGACCATCTTATGAGATAGGTCAGCAATGAGTACAGTTTAAGGATAATAAGATTGCTCATTTGCAATATGTAGATAATGCAGAAACATAATTGGTGCTGTAATTAAGGAAATTGTTGTGAAGTACTTTATTGTATTAGTCTACTTTTGTACTGACTTTATTGGTAGCTTATAGTTTTTTCTACCAAATTACTTATGCCGAATGCCGAAATGCCGAAACGAAAAAAAATTTCAATTATCTGTTATGGAGATGTGTTTTTATTTAAAAATTAGATTTGTCAACATTAATTTTTGAGAGCAGTCGTGAAGCAGGAGCATAATCGTGTGATTGTGGAGGCGACAGATTGTGGGTTTGATTCCTACTTGAGGAAATGATGTTTGTATTTTATAATTTCATTTCTTCACTATGTGTCCGTGGCGTTGAGTTCCGCCACTTTATAAATGCCTCCACAACTTTGCGAAAAATTAATAACGGAAGTGTTTTAATGACAACGTAGTGTCTTAACATTACGTTCCCACTACCTACCACTAAACTACCGCCAGCTAAAAAAAATGTTTCTGTTGTTTTACACTTTAAGATCATTTGCTACACAAGGCAGCATTTTAGATAATAAGATTTATAACATATTCCTTATTTCTTAGTCTTTGCCGCTGAGTTAAATTTATATGAGCCATGATTGTTTTTACTACACTTTTCACTTACATATTAATATCTTTAGTCTACTTAAGAAAAATGATCAAAATTGATAAATTTAATGCTAATCTTACAGGTCCTGCAGACGTTAGAAGGGTTGCGCAAGAGTCTACAACAGCAGTCCGCTCTCCTAGCGGTGCAGCGCACGCGGCTCGACTCGCTGTAGACATTAGTAGATAATTGTTTACGGGTTTTCTTTACATATCTTTCCTTATAGCTGTTTTTAGATTACACTTGCGATTACTATTTAACCATCTGACTACGTATTTATTTCGTGCTAAATGAACATATTATTTTTTAATATGGCATTTATTAAAGTATTTACTCGATACCGATATTGATATAACGCTTATTCGATATTAAATACTATATTGATAATATATTATGAATATAATAATACCATGTATTTGGCAAAAGAAAATAATATTCTCACAACAATCATCTTATGTTTTGACAGTGTTGTTGTTTATAATTGATATTTGTAACGTTAAGAAAATTAGTTTTTGATTTTATGAATTTATTATTTCAATTAAAATTATCTATATAAAAAAGTACTGAATGATTAGATTCTCACATCATATATTGATGGATAGCTTGTTTAATTATAATCTTATGACCATATATAGGAAACAGTTAGTCGCAAGTTGATCTGGTAGTTCTTCCACAATTCCTAGTTAAATCCCTCCAGACATCTAGTCTAGCGGTAGTCAGTACTGGTAGTGTAGCGTTGTTATCGTTTCATATAGGCGAGGCCATTATTAAGAACATACTCCTAGTGTCATTTTATTCGTAGCTCTTATAAACAAAAACTGTTGGTTTTTACGTAACTGGGGATAACAGTATAATAATAATACTTTTATCAGTATATTTAAATATGCAAAAAATATTAATTGAAATTTCATAGATTTTTTTGCTATAATAATATAATTAGCTTCAGTAATGCTTCAGCTGCATTTTTTCAAATATTAAATAATTTTTTGCTATTCTCAAAGATTTTGTCGGAAACTTTATTGTTTTTTTACGTTTACATTGAATTTATATTTTGATAATAATATCCATATACAACTATTACAATATAATAGGGTCCAATTTAATAGATAAAGCAATACAGAAAATACGTCCTGACCATTCTAGATGTCTATTTTAATATAATACAATTTTGTAAATTTCAACTCGCAAATTAAACACATCTACGTTGTTACGTTATAAAAGTAAAACGTACATTAATATTTTTAATATATAAAAATAAAGAGCTTCGTTTGACGTTAGTATGTCTTAGGATTTAATTATTAATATTTCATTTGCTTAGGTAAATTTAAATGGTGACAATATGTAACATGGTCTGGACAAGTGCAGATCTAAATAATTATTAAATCGAGATCAATTGCTGGCAACATGATGGAACATTAGCTAAAGAAAAAATAAAAACGATAATGATAATTTTTTAATGACTTTCAAAACATTTACATTTTCTATACAGAAACGCGATTAACATTTATGTGTATACTTATTAATGTATTTATAAAAAAAACTATCAAAATTTACCTGAAATTGTAAAAAAATTAAAACTTAAAGTATTTTTTTGTATTGAATAAAATATGTGAACAATAAAACCTTTCCTCAGTTATTGTAAATCAACAGTTTTTCAGCTTAGACGTTTATTAGCAATATATTTGGTAGCCGTAGTGTAGCAATAGAGCGGTCTCGCTAGGATAAGCTTAAAAAGTTGAATATACGCAAACTATAAATTTACATTTACTTATCTTTACCTCATTCTCACTAAATAATCACAATATAATTTAAGTTTAGGTAATTGTTTAATACTTGTTAATTATAAACAAAATGAATTTCATATATGTTTGTAATGTATTTTAAACTGTTTTTATATACCTACTATAAAGAAAATGGCGGTTTATAGTTCGCGTACTATCAGCAAAGCAACCGTGGCCACGGCGTAAGACTGCATTTATACAATGTTTACTCGTTATATCATGTGCAATCGGCTGATGTGTGTTGTATTTTAGAAAAGTTATTCTAATTGTTACTATGATATTGTGATTTATTCATTACAATGTTTTATTAGTAACTATTGACAAAGTAGGATTCCGTGTATAACTACTTCGTTTATTTTAAAAATTATAAAAAAAAAAAACAATTTTATTCCATGTATATAATTGTAATAAATAAGAGCAGACACAAATGGAAAACAACTGCCAATTGACGTCAAAAATAACTATAAATATTTTATAGTCTTTATATAAACAAAATTATTCTGATAAATAATTAATTTAAATAACATGACGTCCATCTTGAATATTTCAGAACGCGCGCTACTACCTTTAATAAATGTTTTTGTATTTTATATAGTTTCTGAACCAAGACGGACGTTTTATATTAAAAAAATGGAATAATTGAGGGTCTTTTTATAAGAGCTAAAAATGTTTATCAAAAGAAAGTAACTATCGCATGTTAAAAAAATATTTCAATTTAACTTTATACCTATAGATTTTACTACATTTTATTTTATTTTATGTGAAAAAATCGAAACGATAAGGAATCTGTGTCTTTAATATCCATGAAATATATAGAACTAACGAGACTTCAGCAGTGTTTATTGCAAATATTAATCACTTATGTCAATATACAGGTATAAATATTAATATAATGCCTACATAATTAATTATATTACCATATTAATTGTTAATTTATTGAAATATTATTACAACAAATATCAGTCGATTGAAGGACGTCCATATGTCGGAGTCCTATATTTTGTTAGTGCAATTTTGGATGAAACATGCGTGCTATGTGCGCGGTGTTCCACCATGTATGTATATACCCATGTACTTGTTTATTGTAAGTATAAATAAGATTTATACGTTTAGTTGAATTTTCATTAAAATATTATATTAAAAATTGTGTTTTTTTATTATTTATTTCCTATCGATATCTAATTTTTTTTTTATTGAGCAAGATTAAACATAAATATGATGTCGTCGGCTTAGAGTATATGCTGCCAGTCGTGGCGCAGGGGCACAAAGTGTGACTGTAAACGCGGCTGATTGTGGTTGTGATCCCCACTCGAGGTAATGAAATATTTATTTAAATTTATATTACCATTTCGCCATCTGCCTCTCAATAAGCAATACCTCCAGAAATCAACGAACAGTGGGGAATGGAGTGTCTTATCACTAGGTTCCCACTACTTATACAATGTAAAGCTGATCAGAAGGTTTTTACAATTTCGAAAATTGATTCTCGATAAATTTTGTGTTTTTTTCAATTTCGAATAGTATATTTATATACTAAATTAGTCTTTATTTTATTTCAAATAGTACATAACGAAAAAACAAAAAATAGATTTAAAAATTCAATATCGTCGTCTTAGGATGTACTTTACACTCTAAGCCGACGATATTCAATTTATTGGAAAAATTATAAGATTCCTGTATAATATCGTATATTGTAAAAAGAATCGCTAATTTTTTAAAAATAAAGCGTTAAAAAATAAAGCTTAATTAAGTAAAAATAATATGAATAAATGACTTAACAAAGATTATTTCGGATATTAATTAAGACGATTGTTTTGCTTAAAAAAATGTTTACTTTGTAGGTACCTACTATGAAATTTTTGTTCACGTTAAACATTTTTATTGAAATATATATATAATAGATATTTTTGTTCGATAAGTGAGGTATAACAAAATTATTTGATTTTGTTTAGTATTTTTTTATTTCGAAATTATGCCACAAGAAGCGTAAAATGTTTTTAGACATAGTAGAGTTATCTCTTCAATAATATAAGTGCTTATTACCACTACTCATAGATGGCGCTATATATAGAGATCTTAAGGCTCTACCATAAAACTATTGAAACAGATGGCGCTGTTCTGCTCATTATACACTATAAAGACAAGTTCTAGAAAAATCTTAAAATAAAAATTTTAATTCACTGCAACTAGCAACAGCACGATAGTGACCCATTATGCAAGGATCATTCTTATATTGTTGAATAATAAACATACGGAAAAATACATAATGAATTAAAAATAAATATGCAAAAAAGATAAATTGGAGGAGCTGGGATTTGAACCCAGGACTTTCAGCATGCGAAGCAGACACTCTACCACTGAGTTACACCCCCGATGATAAAATTATCCAATTTTTACTATAGTACAAAAACAATATCATATACACGCAGCACATTGTCGTCGCGTGATCGACGATGACGTATAGATCTAGAATTGCTTTATAATGATAGCTCTTTAAATATGCGGACGGAGCACGAGATCAGGTTGAGAGGATGATCAGGTATCGGCTGTCATTTATGAGGGAATTGAGTAATACAATATAGTGTATACAGTTGTTGTAACGTCTCATTTAATTCTTGGTGCAAAGTGTGACTGTAATATCGACTGGTTGTAGGTTCGATCCCCACTCGAGAAAATGAATATTTTCATTTCTTCGCTCTGGTGTCGAGGCAAAGCGCGGCGTTGAGGTCTGCAACTCAACACGCAATGCCTCCCGAACTCGGCGGAGAGTGTGGAACGGAGTGTCTTAACATTAGGTTCCCTCTGTCTACTCTGCTGTGTGCGGGATACAGCGTGAAGCTGATAAAAAAAAAGTTGATCTGTATTTTTTTATAAACACAATTTTTTATTAAATATCTAATGGTATTAATATTATAATACTGTTTAGTTTATGAATAGATTTTAAGAGTTTCGTTAGAAAATACAATATGCAAGCGTTATATTTGTCCGAGTAATAATATTTTTTTATTTAATAAACTAAAAAAATGTACATACTAAGATAGTGAGAATGTTAATAGCGTTCTTCTGTAGGAATGTTATATTAATTATGATTTGCATTAATAATCGGTATATTACAGAGTAAAGGATATGAATGGAGAGTACAATTCTACCAGAGTATTTTATTTCTCGCCATAGCAAACGACCAAAGAAGAGAATAAAAAGATATTTTTGTTAGGTAGCAACAATAACCATTTACAACAGAAATTTATTATATATAATTTAATAAATTAAATTATAAGCCCACCCAAGAATAGTCTGGTGCCGAGTCTAAAATTTTTGCTTACAAAAAATTAAAAAACAACAACATTTACACGATATGTTCGTGTAAATCTAAAGTCAAGGCTCCCACAGAAAATATCTGTAGATACGCCCATGGTGATATTAAGTAGGGAATGTTTATATAAATTAAAATAATTTGTTTAAACCAAAAGATGCGATAACCAGAACACTGTCGTATCAGATGATGTAACTGCATATCAGGTGATGCTCAATGACACTGTAGGTCTCTAGATAGTGTTCACGGTCATAGCAATTGTAATGAGTTTTTTGTTAAAACACAAAGTTTTTAACTAAAATGCTGCTGCTTCCGGCTACGTCTAAATACTTTTTAATTACTCATTTAAATGTTTATTGCCAATTTATTATTGTGCATTCTCTTTTGAAATAAATATAGTTAGTTTATATAGTTTAATAGTTATTTAAACTAGTAATTGAATATATTTTTCTTATTAAATTTATATATTTTTGACCCAAGATTTCAAAAAAATACTTAGACTCTATAGAGTAATCTACATGGCTACATTTCTAATAATGCATATATGAAAATTTATATGTATATAACAAGAAATAAAAGTAATTTAAGTTTTAAATACTAAAATAATATATATTTTTTCAATATATCGTCACTTAAACGACCAAATAGGATGCATCGTTTCCTTCAAATGTAGAAATGGCGGACATTTCGTTGCTGCAAAACGTGTGATGTACAATGCGTGAATTTATAGTGTTTCAAATTGTTAGTAATTTTTAATAAGTACTTTATTAATTTTAATAGAATATCTACTATTTAATATAAATTACCAGAAAATAGCCCTGTAAAAAAATATCGAAGTTACAGATATTATAAAAGGAGAAATATATTATATTTATATATGAAAATTTAAACGTAAACAGAAAGACATGTAAAAAATACTTTTGTTTTAATCACAATAGTCATCATATCTAATGTATTAATATAAAATATGTAAAAGAATATATCTTTAAAGATAAAAGATGGGTGAAAAGTCACGTTGCATAATCAAATTTGTTATTATCACGTAGATACAGATATATATTTTATGTAGGTAAATAATAATTAGATATCATTATATTATTAATAAATGTTCTCTTTCCATTAAAGAAAAAAAAATGTTTTTTGTTGTTAATTATTGAGTCTGTCATATTAATATTACATCTTATTTAGCTCTTGGTTGTGAATTCAAGCCCCGGTAAAAACAATCAGAACTCTATGGATTGCGAAAGAACAGAAGAGAAAGAAAGAAGTGCCGGCGACGCGTGTAATAAAAAACCGAGTAGTATTCAATAAGTTCGAGATATACCATTGTTGCTAGTTTTTTTTCAGCTTCCCGTTATTTCCCGCAGTTGTTTCTCGAGGAGGCAGAGAGAGCATAATGTAATACTTCGATTACCCGCCGAGTTATGGAGGCATTGCGTGTTGAGTGGCGAAACTCGCGATTGGCCTCGCTACTAAAGCAAGGGCATGAAAATACTTAATATTTCATTTCCTCGAGTGGGAATCGAACTCACAACCTATCGCGTTAACAGTCACCCAGTTGTCTGACAGCGCCACGACTGGCCTACTAGTATTTACATTATCTAAATTCAAAATATAGTATGTCTAGTAATGAACATTTAGTCTCTATAATTTCAATATGTGTTTTCTCTTTTCTTAAGTTTTTGTAAAGTTATTCCAAGGCTATTACAATAATTCGATAAAATTAAATTTCAATAATTATATAATTTCTTTGCCGACAGTACTTACGAATCATTGAGGGTAAAATCATTCTTTCGCCTATTCTACGCTAATCCAGACCCGTTGACCCTTTGCTTTGTTATGTTAAATAGGAATATAATACTGAACTTTGTCCTACAGTAAATAGTTAACATGCTCAACATTACAAGAACACATATGCTTTATTACATATATGTATAAATTCTTTCTTTATTTAATAAATATTTATATAATGATATTTAAAACATACTTTGTATATAACGTGTGATTAATATTTAACTACATACATATTTAAACTACTTAAAATACGTATTTAATTTTTAACTACGAAAGCAAAAAATATTTCATATATAAAAAAATTGAGATGACGAAATTACTTGAGGCCGTTGTGGCGCAGTGGCATAAAGTGTGATTGTAAGCGAGACAATTATAGATTCGACATTCGTCAATCCGTTCTACACTTTCCGCCGAGTTTTCGAGATATTGCGTGACTTGAAATTATTTATTAAGAAATGATTAAATAAATCTGAAAACTCCAATTGAACTATTTGTTTAAATTATTTATAATTTATGTTTTCATAAAAACACCAAAACGTTGCATAATTTTATCAATTTCATCCTAAATAACACATAAAATAATAAAAATAATGGCCGTATTGGTAACGGTATTTTTACAAATTCTTTTTGGCAGGGTTAGGGTAGGAAGAGGTGGGAGAGGGGGGCGAATTGCCGTTAGAATATGGTAATAATTATTTATTTTATATTATTTATGGAAAATTCAATTTTGACTGGAATACGTTCCAAGGTTGCTATGAATAAATCATTCGAACACAAATTAAATAAGTCCAATATAATGCTTTCTTTACTAATTATTTTCACATATTTATTTAAATTAGCTCATTAACTATATTACTCGTGTATTGGAATCAATAATAATTGGAATAACATTACATTTGTATAAATTTGTACGAGTGGAAAAGCTCTTTTTGTTGTAACAAATAAAAATCAGCTTCACGCTGTATCCACAGCAGTGTAGGCCGAGGGAACCTAGAGTTAAGCCATTCCATACTGCATTTTCCGCCAAATTCTGGAGGTTTTGCGTATCGAGTGGTGGAACTCAACGCAGCGCTTTGCCTCGACCGATCAAAGCGAAAGAAATTGAAATATTAAATATTTCTTTTCTTTAAATGGAGATTGAACCCACCACAATTCGCGTAGTCAGGTAGGCCTATGTTAGGTATAAATAATTAACAAAAAATGTATATTAGAATTAGATTTCCGGAAACGATTTTAAGATAGCTAGGTCGATATTCTCTACAGAAATAGTTGAAACCTTCGGTTTTAAGCAAATATTTTTTTATAAGGAAACTCTTAAGTATTTATAGTAAAACACTTACGGTAAGGTTTACCATATATGAAATAACATTACGATCTATTTATGTCTAATTTGAAGGTATTTCCAATAGCATTGGTTCGCGATAATAAATTATTGTAAATAGATGATAGGTTACTCGCGAATGACGTAGGTTTTAAGTATTAAAGAGAAAAAATTGGGCCCCTTAAAATATATATAATAGTAATTAAATTAATTAAATTAAATTGAACATATGTATTATATATAATATTATGTACGTAAATACATATAATACTTGCTTGACTTTTAATAAATTTTTAGTATAATATTGCAAATGGAAATATAGTTTTTATCGATATATGAATATTTCTCACACACACATTCTCAATTCTCTTTCTTCTTGACTTGACTTGTCGATATAACTTTTGAAAATTTTTGTATTTTCTTTTTTTTCCCACCGCCTATGTTTTAAATTGTGTAAGCCATATCTAAAATGTTATATTTTCTAATTTTATAAGTTTATTATATTAAACAATTTGCAACTGCATTTGTTTGTATGAAATTACCATAGTTGACGTAAGTCAAAATTATATGACGCATTAACATAGATGGAAAAACCTAAACTTATTTAAGTTTTTGTTTTTAGTTGTTTGATATTTAAAAAAGACTATTTATTCTTGTACTTTTTGCAGCATTTTGTATTGCAGTACCTGCAGATAAAATAAGCCCGCAAAATTAAGTTGGTTAATTCTTATAAATTGTACTTTTTTTTTTTATGGAAAAGACACGGCAAACGAGCGTTCGGGTCACCTGATGG